>CAJHZI010000811.1:892500-1132500 GCA_905160935.1 Enchytraeus crypticus | reverse complement strand
AGAGAAGTGGTATTTATTCCTGTACATTTCTTAAAATATTGTTAGTTGACCAACAAGTGTTCATAATATTAATAATTAGCTTTATTATTGTATCTGAAATATTTTCCTTGATTATAACGAGCAAATAGAATGCTTCATCAATTTTTAAATTTTTATTGTCACTATAGGCCTATATATTAGATACGTTTATAATTAAGTGGAAATGTCTTGGCTAAAATTTGATCCAATATTTCAGAGACAAAGTGCAATTTAGTAACATAAAAATGTCAAATAAAGATGATTTAGTAAACACGTGTACTTCCATAGAAAAATGATCACAATATACACCGCTTGCTATCAACTGATCAGTAATAAGCTTCATAATTTACCTTAGGTTTTCAAATTTGAAACTCTTACATCAGTTATCAAGTTACGAAGATAGTTATGAAATTATTGCATTGCTATGGTGCAAAATTACTTACTCCAGTTATTATTTCAGTTATTATTTTCAGTTATTATTTCCAGTTATTATTCCAGTTTAGTTGTTATTTCCAGTTTAGTTTTATTTCCAGTTTAATTAATAATTTCCAGTTTAGTTGTTATTTCCAGTTATTATTTTCAATTATTTACACCTTAACACGGTTGTCATATATAATTATTTGTAAATCTGGCTGCAAAAATATTAAGGCAGCACACTAAAATTAGAAAAAGTCATAATTTGAATATAACAAGAACAAATCCACCTAGATTGAGTCAAGCATTTTCAGATTTTTATGGGCTACTCTCGTCACTTTTTTCTCTTTGATGTTAATCTTCATTCCATATTTCAATGCCGTATCATTCAGACTATCCATTATCTTCTGTAGGCCCGTCTCGCTTCCCGCTACCATTCCTTTGTACCTCTACAATTTTAAAATTTGTGTCGGAACCAGCCTTACCTGAATATATGCTGTTAGATACTGTAAGACATGTAAATACAAAAACTAATATATATTTGTATTGTTCTTACAATCTTTATTTAATATCAGGCTGGTGAAGAAGAAAGGAACTCGAAAAGTTTGGTTCAGTTCGGTTTGGACGAAGTCTGGGTTCGGGTTCGGTTCGGGTTCGACCGGAGTCTGGGTTGGGGTTCGATTCGGTTCGGTCAAAATTCTAGATTTTAGGGATCGGTTCGGTTCGATTCCCATCTCTAGTATTAAGCGATCGCGCTAATTATAATTATTACTTGTATTGTTGCTAATATGGCATAGGCATAGAGTGGCTCTTTAGAAATCTGACTACTATTTTCTTTTAATGATGTAAATTTGCAGACAATAGACTATATATTTTAGAAATGTTAAATCACTTATGCCGCTTCATTAAAAACAAGGATGTTAGATGATACAGAACCACTTACTGGGACACCTAAGCCAAATGTAAAAGTGAAAACAGTGTTGAGATTATATGACATTTAATAGATAACACTTATATTTATAATCTCTCATTTAATATGTTTATCTCCACTTCATATGGGCTAGAGACGTTTGTACGAAAATGATCGTTCAGACCGATTTGAATCTAGCTAGGGACGTGCTTAGGCTTGCTGTTTGAAATGTTAAGTGATTAGCAATGTGCATCATTTATTTAACTATAGCTTAAAGGCTATCCTAGTATATAAGCTGGCTATTTGTGACAATAATTTTGGTATTGATGTCATTTTACCACCAGTTATATATATATATATATATATATATATATATATATATATATATATATATATATACATGTATATATATATATATATATATATATTTCTATATATATATATATATATATATTATATAGGCCTAAATATATATATATATATATATATATATATATATATTCCTTTTCTTCTCTTCTTCTGCACTGCCAAGTGGCAGGTTCAATGTATAAATTCATACTCAAAGCCTCTATTCTCGCTTCATAAGAGCACTCCTTAGATCAACAAGTTAATCCATTCACAAATTCTATGACTTATCCATACTTTATGCAGCCTATAGCTTGGGAATAGTATGAATACTGAGTAAAAGAATGGCTTTTGAGGAAGGCAACGGGAAGTCACCTCAGAACCACATATGTATATACACTATACAGTATATATGTATATATATATATATATATATGTATATATATATATAATATATGTATATATATATTCACTATAGTGCGTGTTTACTTTATATATATTTATACAGTATATATATATATATATTATATATATATATATATACATATATACTGTATAAATATATATAAAGTAAACACGCACTATAGTGAAATGATCAACTATGTTGATATCTATCACTTTTAACACCACTTATTTAAACCGTTAGGTAATTTAGTCCTTTAACCAGTCCAGTGAATGTCGGATATTTTACTCTCAGATCAGCGTGGCTAGGTCCGCTGGGATTCGAACCCATTCATCTCAGGATCTGTCACTTAAAACTTCATGGATTTACCACTACGCAATTACGACATTCAAAGTCATTAGCAATAGGCATCATTTATTTCACCATCATCAGTTTCTTGAGTTCTGTACAGAACATTGGGCACAACATTCCTCCATTCGTTTCTGTCATCAGCAATCTTCACAGCGTCTTCCCATGAAATGTTTAATGATCATTTATTCATTATTCATCATTTATTTAACGAAAGCTAAAAGGCTATCTTTGTATCTATTTGCGACAATAAATTTGGTATGGATGTCATTTTGCCTAAATTTTGTATGTACATACATAAATACAAAATTCAGTGAGTTTGCTTAGTTCACGGCAATATCTTGAATAAAAATACCAAATGAACAGTAACAATATGCTTTAGCTAGTCTAATCATGCAAACACCAAACACTACGTACAAGTATTAGGCAATGGATTACATCACACATGACAAATAGTCATCAAAATTCTTGAAATGTCTTTTCCAATACCATTTCACAGAATATGGCTCTTTCTCAATGTAAATTATTTAGTATCTATGAATCAGTCTAAAATTTTCAGAATGTAGTCTGTTCTAGACATACATCAACCACTATAGGTTGTAGTTTTTAGACATATACATATATTTTTTATTCTTATATATATATATATATATATATATAATATATATACATGTATATATATATATACATACATTCATATATATATATATATATAGATATATACTGTATATACATGATTAGAAGAAATATGTATATGTGTAAAAACAAAAAGTTACGGTCACTGATGAATGATTGGAATCGCCTACATTCCGGATATAATATACAGTGTTTGTTTAACTGAGAACACAAATTGTTCTTACAATAAAGTCATAACAAATTGGCCCATGTTCTTGAAATTTAGAGGACTTTAGCAGCATAAAATTCTACCAAGCATAGGGAAATTCAGTTTGAATATCTTTAAAAATGGGAGAATTTGTATTTGCGAATAAGAGTGGGATCAAATAAGAAATTTCAAGTAGGCTTATATGAATACAGCCTATACAGGTATGTTACATGCAGCGCAAAATATTAAAAAAATTATTGCATATACAAAAATTTCTCATTAATTAGTATATTTAAATTTCAAAGAAGATCATTCAGAGGAAAACTATTTAAATTGAGACAAATAAGCTTAGGCTCCTGCGGAAGCATTAACGATTGAACCAGGAAGACCAACTGCTGAGGTGTTTCTCTTTCTTTTCTTGATTTGATCGCATTCGAAGTGTATAGTTTAATTTTGTTGCATTTAAAGTTTTCAAGATAAGCGCATGAATCTTGCTTGTCATTTGTTGCTACCATAACACGTGTGTATGAGAATTATAATTTATAATGCGGGAAATTGGCTAATATTAGCAATACCTTTGAATATATTTTATTTGATATTACCTTGCATTCAACTTACTTGGAATTTGAATTATGATCGACGAACTTTGAATGTTTCCTGAAGAGGTTTTGTCGTTGTAGCATGAGCAAGGCTTTCTCTCGCGTTACATTTTCTAGAATTTCTGATTCATCTAATACATTTATAAACATATTAATTCATATGGCGAATTGAATAATTGTAAACACACATTCCGTTACACAAATGCGAGCTCCTAGAATAAGTTGAATAACTTAAGTAATGGAGCAGGGAGGAATATAGTAGGAGGGCTGGGGCTGCTGCCCCCTTCACCAGTTGACCGCAAACTTACACTGAGCCCTTGGCAACACTAGCTATTCTTTTTGTTTACTTTTTTGCTTAAATTTTGCTTAAAACCTAAGCGTAGAGTGAACAAATCGTAAACAAAGTAGCAACGAAAAGGAGGAGAATTGCGACCCTATATTTAACTCTAACCATAACCATTAATCTTAATCTTAACTCTAACCCTTACCTTAACCTTAGCCATAATCCTAACTCTATATAACAATTAAAAGGGGTTCTAATAAATGTACACTTCCTCTATACATCTCTAGTATCTCCATCTACGTGCTCCTGTTCGCCTGCTCATTTTTATTCTTCCATAAAATTAACGACTAGCGACTATCCTGACTACATTCCTATAGTAATCGAGCGATTATCAATCAGGAAGCATCATCTGGTGTCAAAAGAAGAAATTGAAGTATTTTAGGCTAATCAGTCAAATTAAATTTTTTTCATAAGGTCATTGCGAGTTTTTAGCTTGCAACTTTTTTCACTAATATGTACAAGCAGAGTTGTTGGTGAATGTAACTTCAAAAACTTGTAAGTGCCCAAAATTGATATTTACGAGAATATTTAGTTTGGAGAACTTAATGTTTCATGTTATTGTACGTTCCCCATATGGTTGTTGTTTTGAAGAACTGATCAATCAGTAACTGCACGTGTCGTGGAAGGCGACTAAAGAACCACGCCAAAGATCCACACCAACGTCAGAAAAGGGCATTCGATTGGTGAGCTCCTAGGCTCCTGAAATTGCATAAACATTGTAATGAATGAAAAAGTCTCAAATAGGAGATTGACTGACGGATGATACAGGTATGATGTATGACAGAGAGGATTTGAGACCGTCTATTCGTAACCCGACCCTAGTTTTAAACTAGGATTCAAGGGAAGATGATGATGAGTTATTGTATATCACCCGGCTTTTGTGATGACCTAATTTGCCTAATTGGGTGGTTCCGATTTTGCGGTATTTATCTCTGCGCGCAACCAGAGGTTTGATTTGTAGGGAGGGGAGGGGAAACCGGGGATTTCCCTATCACTGGTTCTTGACTTTCCTCAAAGTGGTTTGAAAGTAACCTTTCCAGAGAGAATTACTTATCTATCCCCCTCACCCCTTAATGGTCTAATTAATAATGATTTAATAGCCAATGCCAAAATTGGTTATTACACTCCTGAATCTTCTAATGATGTTATTAACGACCTATATAAAAATTGTAATCTATCGTTATTTCATGTTAACATTAGAAGTTTAAATACCAATTATATGAAATTCATTGATATCTTAAATTCATACAAAAATAAATTTAATGTAATATTACTTTCTGAAATATGGTCTACTAATTTACGATTTTTTGATGATGTATTTCCTAATTACAAGTTTGTATATTTCCCCCCGATTTTACAAAAAGCTGAGGGTGTGGCGGTATCAATCCATAATTCTATCACCTTTAACATCATTGATTCTTCCAATAATAATAATTTCTTTGATAATACAGCAGAATTCTTGGTTGTTGATATATTACTTATGCATGGTAAAATTAGACTCTATTTGATTTACAGACATCCGAGTCAATCTGCTACTGCTTTTATTGATAAACTTTTCAAGTTCCTCTCCATATGCAAACCTAACAAAATAATAATACCAACCTAAATAAAAAATTATTGCATTTTTATGGAATACGTGGTACTGCCTATGATTGGTTTAGCTCTTATATCTCGAAGAAAACAATACACCTTAATTGGTGACAGCATATCTAGTGTGTTACCTCTTAGTATCGGTGTTCCTCAAGGTTCCACTTTAGGACCTCTACTTTTTATAATCTATATGAATGACATTCATAATGCCTGTACATTTGGGTCCATTAAACTGTATGCTGATGATTCTAATTTGTTTGTTAACATAATTCTATTGATGAATTGTTTATCTCTGCGAATCTAGCTTGCTCTGAAACAAGTAAATGGTTTATAAGTAACAAGCTAACTGTAAATTGCTCGAAGTCTTCGTAGGTTTTATTCTACCCTACTTAAGACGATGAAGCTGTTATTCGATCTAACAATTTAAGTGAATCCCTTGATAATAACTGCATTAATAGAACATATGTTACCACATTCTTAGGCTTAACATTAGATGAAAATTTCACTTTGGTGATCATATTAAATCATTAATCTTTAAAATTCATAATTTTAATAGTATGTTATACAATCATAGAGATTTTATTCCTATGAATTGTCGTAGAAATTAATACCTTTCATTGGTGCAATCAAGGACTCAATATGGAATTGAAGTTTATGCAAATACATCCAAACAATTGCTTCAACCCTTACATGTTGCAAGTTACCGTATTGTAAGAACTTTACAGAGTAAACATAAATTTCATGATTTTAAACAACTTTATATGAATTATAATGTATTACCAATTTTTCAATTACATACTGGTAAACTTGTTTTTAAATGTATTAATTTTCCCGATCTGATTATGTCGGAATCCATGAAATGTATTTTGATTGACAATAAGATTTCGTTTGTATATAAAACCAGGCTCTCCGAGACCAATTATTTTTGTGCTAGGACAACCTCAGAATTTTTTTAATCTTATGCCTATAAGTATGTGAATTCTTGGAACCAAATACCTCCTGATATCCGCAGTTCGAGGTCTCTAGCTGAATTCACCAAACGTGACAAATGTATATTGTTTGATGGCTTGTAGATGTCTATATTTTAGTTTTTTGTGTAAATGTTCAGATAGAATTGTGACTTAGCTAACTGCTTTCTAATCAGATTAATTTGCAATTTATTTTCCTTTCTTTTAGTTTGTTCATTAATTCTGAGATAAATTTTTATTTCAGTTGATTTTGCATTATATATGTCACTAATGAGATATAGACGGTGGTCAGCTAGATAAGATGTGTATCATCTTCCCTGACGGCCGTTGTTCCGGTGTCTATAGACTGTTTGACACACTCGTGTCTCTGGGAGTTTTTTAATTTAATTTCATTTTCATTCATTTGAATGTCTTCGTGCATATGTGTGTGATGTTTCATGTTATTTTCGTTACGAACGCTCTAAATCAAACTTAAAATAATTATTCGGTTAAACAAAGAATGTTGGATTAATAAATAAACCCATCGCTTTCTATAGTAGCACTGCCAAAACACGTTAATCTATATTTCTCGACGTGGTCAAAGCCCTAGCTAGGACGCTGTACAATGTACAGTGTAGCCTGTTGCGGACAGTTCAACCCCGCTGAAGGGAATTTAAACTAATCTTGGGATCTTGGGAAATATCAGATAAAGCTGGTAAAGCTAAGGTTAACGTCAGTTTCCTCACTTGAAAGCGATGTCAGTGACGGGCGAGCCCAGGATTTGAACCCCGCACATACTGATCCGCGGTCGAGTGCCTTGCCGACTTCGCCACTGGCTCCAGCCAGATAATAACGAACATATGCCTAAAATGTTTAGTAAATAGAATGTATAATTTGTATATTAACAGTAAATTCAGTAACTACTATAGTACAACTTGTCTGTTCAGTAAATTGATATCAAATGATAGTTGATATTAAATTGATATCAAATGATATCAATCTGAAAAATTGTTCACGAAAGTGATACTGCTTCCGGAGGACGAAGTCCCCCGGACGTTTGATTTCGATTATTTTCTGGTCTATTAATCTTCCCCTCACCCAACTAAATCAAATCCAGCAATGCCCGCACTACCTTCGCGCAGAACTCCTTCCAAAACCTTTTTCGACAGCCCCCCCCCTCATCAACGTTTCCTATCAACGATTCCTGCATCCGTTCCTGGAAGGGAGCAACGATTTCTATGCTGAAGAGCATACACAACTAGTTTATCAGAATTGCAAAATTCTTAGCAATTTCATTCGTTATGTCTTAAGCTTGAAATCTCCATAGAATATACATGTAGAATTTCACTAATAAAAATCAGTCAAAAGGCCGAATCACTATTTCGAAAATTTCGCCTGCGAAATTTTCAAAATAGTGATTTTTAATTTTTTTCGAAATAGTGAATACATAGTCATATCATTTTAATGCATAGGCCTATGTTAGTACAACTATAGCGCATATTGCGGTACATATTTATATGAAAATTACGCATTAACAATAATCCCCTAGCAACACTGTGGCATCCTGCAACATTGTGATACATCAATTTTATATTTTGCCTTGAATTGTATAGCTTTCCAGATGAGAAATTTAATATAGCTTACCTAGTGTAGCTGCAATGTATAAAATAGGTCCGAAGTAACATGAAACATATATTTTCATACGCTAAAATTAGACTAGATGCTAGATATTCTTTTATCAAAACTAGTTTCCTTCAGATCAACTAGATAAATTACTTCAGGATATAGAGACTCCTAATATAATATATTTCGTTGCTCTGAGATAAGTTGGAACAAATATGCAAACTAAATAATTGTAAGAGATATGTATAATTAACATAATATTATAAAACCTGCACTGGTTGATTTCTTTTTAATTTTATTTTCTGACTCTTTACTTGAAGAGTGTCGCGGTTTTGTGCCAGAGTGGTTTGGAGTCTGATCATTTCTGAAATGTTGTACAAATGCAGACATTAAAATAGCAACACAACTTAACGTAAAGATTTTAATTGCATCGTTTATATATCAGTAAACGCTTTTAGATCTACATGTAAGTAGGGAAAATGTTGGGACATTATTAACACGTTTCTTTAAAATATAGGCCATATTAACGCGGTTATGAGTTATCAAGACCTCAAAGAAACATAAAAATTAAGATTTACCACAACTTGTTAGGTAAGTATTCAAAGTGATGTAACTCGAATCCACTTACCTTTTATAGGCAAGCTACAAACGGAAACAGTCGCAAAACATGATATTTTTCTTTTGTTAAGCAGCAAATAGCAACAGTATTGAGTACATGTATGCTCAATAACCCTGTAATTATTGTATTTATTAAATGTTAAGTCTGCTTCGTTAACATTCATGTAGCAGTCCATTATTACTCCTGGGCAAAGGCATGCATATCGTTGATAGAGTGATGCAGCCTGTTATCACGCAGTCTTCTAAGTTAATTTCTCGAGAGAGAAATCTAACATACTGTCACGTAAGCAGCTGCCTAATCGTTCTTTTCAGCTTGCTGCTACGCGGATCCGGAATACTCCTGCATCCGCTTTTTGACAGTCATCCTTTTTTAATGCATCAGTTGTTTGTTACTTTCTTATGAACAGTTTCATTCGGCCTTAATGACTTATCTTTCGATTAATCTTTCCTAGCATATATTTATGAGTTACGGCCAACATCTAAAACCCTAACACTCCTTTCCGTTTATTCCTTTCCGTTTGACTTGTGTTTTTGTATTTGCACACTGTTACACTATTTTGTTTTTTGAATCTTTGGTTTGGCTAGGGTTCTACAGTCCTCATTGTTGTCACTGGCGACAATAGCATGCGTATTGTTATTGTTGTCAAAAATAATTCGTCTAATTATTTAATTCATCACGCAATTTAAATAACCATACATTTAAAGCGCAGCGATGTTCCATAACCAATTGCTTATAACTTAGTTTGAATGTTACGAACGACTTGTCTTCACACCATTTAAGATCATTTGCATTTCAATATTTTTTATTTCTTCCGAAAAACTCGGTTGTAATATATTACTTTTTACTGTAAGTATAATAACAACTGCGACTGTTCTTATAGGTGACTAACTTAGAAATGACAGAGGAAAGAGTACTTGGGCAGTTACATTAAATGAGTTCTTTATATTGTTTTATATATCAGTTGACTGCTAGATTTCAGGACTTTTGTAATTTTAGCTGCTGTACTCGTTGTGCAATTTCACTAATATTCTATTTGACTACTACCGTAAATTTTGCATTGCTTAGATTCTCTGATTAAAATGGAAGCTTCAAACATATACTAAATAACAAATACAATTATTTTTATTCCGTTAACTTACAGAGTTTCAGTAACTTTCCCAGATCACACGTAGCAATAAACATTGAATCGATTGAATTACCTACCTTAGAGGAATAGAGCTGCTCTCTGCTACAGACATTTGTACAATTCTGTGAGATACCTGCAATATCAACAGTTACACTGTTAATCAATAATTGTTGCGTATACATTAGGGTCAAAATTATTTGCTTTAACAAGCGAAATTAGAGTGTTACTGTTACCAATGACACTATCTAGGACTATGCAACCAAATTTCAAGCTGACTACCAAAGGCAAAAAATATCTAAAACGGTTTCAAAATTTAATATCAAGAAAATTAGATCAAAAATAGGGAATTAAAGAAAAGAAGATGTACGTGTTGGTCGCAACGTATGATTGTTAGATGAAAGGAAACATCGAAAAGGTAGAGGTTCAAGTTCCCCCTAGACTCTTCTTAGGAGTGCAAAGACTGATGTACTTCAAATAAAGATTATTTAAGAGTTGATAAAGGAGAATTCCAAATGAGACTTCAAGATCTGTCAAGCAGTGTGTTGGGAAGGTCTTATAACAGGAATTTATGCTTGGCCTCTCAAGGGGAATAACTTATAGGATCGAGCTATGGAAGGCTGCATTACTTTTATTAAATGAGACATATGACTGTTCCAGGCACTTTGATGGACTTATATGATAACGGAGCCGTCTTGAAAATGAAATGCTTCTTAATCTTTAGCTGGTGTAAAGAATTCAAACTTTGTGTAACATTGGAATGCTTTGAACTAGGAAAAACAGCATGTATGAGAGGATTCCAAGCAAATTGCAACCAATCAATTTCACCACAGCCAGGTAGATTTAAAGGTAAGAAATTGTAGAAAACTGGGAATAGTCCACATTTCAGAGCAAGAGCGGCATTTATTGCAGCAGCTGCAATCTCGCGTGGCAGATATAAAAATATTTGTAGTAGATCATGGATATGGAAGAAATATACATGCTATATTTTAGCTATACTTACCAGGAAAGTTAGGTGTATTTATATACCCGTATATATATATATATATATATATATATATATATATACACATATACATATACATATATATATATATATATATATATATATATATATATATATATATATATATAGTTTAATATATATAATTCTACTTTGGACTGAATTTCTGGATTTTGGAATTTGCACCGTTTTTGGACCTTCTTTATTTGCTCGCCGGCTTGATTTTGTCTCAGTAGTGCTCGATGTTGTCATTGATGACTGTAGCACTCTAATTGTTGTTATAATTGTTGTTATATATATATATATATATATATATATATATATATATATATATATATACATGTATATATATATATCTGTACATTGTGATTTTTATAACCGACACCCCATATTATTTGTACACTAAGGTCGTAAGGAGTTGACCGATGTTATTTGAATTTACAGTACTTCACCAGCAGTCAATGCTACCATACTTACAGTAATTTCGTTTGAATATCTTTAATAACGTTAAAGTTATACATGTAGGTTTGCGAATAGGAGTTAATAAATTTCCAATACAGGATTAGGGGCGAACTACATGCAGCGTAAAATTATCTTTATAAAAAATAGCGAACACGTAATATAAAATTTCTACTAAAACAATTGCAAATGTCAATAATGTCAATAATGTCAAATGACTAAATACAATGGCTAATGATAAAAACAGCATTACACAAACAGCATCCTTCGAAGAAGTAAATAAGGCAAGTTACAGATAAACAGTAAATTCCGACCACGGGTTAACTGTATATGGAGTTTTTCGCAATAGTTAGACTATTTCAAGTGATTTCTAAGCATTGTTTGAAAGAAAGAATCGAAATGGAATATTCAAACAGTATTAAATCTCCCAACAACAATGTTTTACCTTGATTGGCGCAACGGTTTGGAAAATATGAATATGAGCCTAGATGTACAAGTATATCATAATGATAAGTTCGCAAGTCGACCAGTTTGGATTTACATATTCTTGAGCTTGTTCATTGTTTGCTCATGCATTTAATGTTCGTAACATAGCTTAATACCTACATAGAACCAATAGGCCTACAGTTTAGGCCTCATTGTTCTGTAGGCCTAATTTGTCTTAAGGCTACGCAAACATTACTCAGCTTCTATATATTAGGCCTAATTGAGTCGCGCCATGTGTTCGCTAGAATCTAGAATTATATTCATATCTTCTATTCACAGACCACAGCAGACAGTAAATTCCTGGCATACGTTAGATCATACATCTAAAATTCCCACAAATTCAACTCGCGTTTTCTTACACACCAGTCTCTCTCTCTCTCTCTCTCTCTCTCTTTCTACCTCTCTCTCATCAAGGCTTGTAAATGGCATGATTAAGTTGCATATTTGTACACATCGACTGTTAAAATAACAATAAATAACGAATAAATAAATAATTAAAAAAACTAATAAATTTAATGTTCGTAACATAGCTTAATGCCTACATAGGCCAATACCAATACCAATAGGCCTACAGTTTAGGCCTCGTTCTGTACGCCTAATATTTCATATGGCTATTGCTCGTTGTTGTTATTTAAAAAATAACAATAATGAGCCATGAATAACGAGAACCCCACTAATTAATTAATTAAATTTGATAATGAAAAAACCTTTACCATACCCTAGACTGGAATATCCTATTATCTGAAAAGTTTTTCAGTGTTTCGAATCGTTATCTACATGTATGTTAGTTATCTTATTGACTCCGATTAGTTGGCGGACGATAGAACGACAAGTATTCGTGTCCACACGGAATATTTTTAATTAGCCAAACACCAAGGAACAAAGATAAGTTTACGCTACGCTGGACGACTTGGCCACTAGTATATTTCTTAAATACAAATACTAGAAGTGTTGCATAAATAATTTTAAAAGCATTAAAATATTTTTAAAACGAATAACAAAAGGTATCTCTCTCTCTTGTTATAATGCCCACTGGCAGGTCCATGGTATATAATGCCTCCACTCTTCTCTGTCTCCCGCTTTCCTCTCATTTCCACATATGAGTGGGTCTTTAAATCATCTAACATACCTAATCTGGACTCAAACAGGTACAAATGAGGACGTTCTGGAGAAAGTTGGTACAGATAGACAGTTGATAAATGTATTAAGAAATAGGAAGAAGAGTTGGATAGGACACATTCTACGGGGGGAAGGGCTATTAAGAGAGAGGTCATAGAAGGTAGAATGGAAGGGAAAAGGGACAGGGGCCGGCCGAGATTAGGTATGATAGATGATTTAAAGACCCACTCATATGTGGAAATGAAAAGGAAGGCGGAAGACAGAGAAGAGTGGAGGCGTCATATACCATTGACCTGTCAGTAGGCAGTTCACTAAGATATATATATATATATATATATATATATACAAAACAGGTAAGGAGTTTAAAATATTAAGAGCATACTATAACAGATGATGGAAAAGGAAAATGTGAGACTGAGATAAGCAGCAGGATTGAACAAGCAAAAGAGACCTTCGGTAATGGGAAAGAACTTTTAGCAAACAGTCGGAAGTCGTAGTATGGAGCACGCTTTTGTATGTATGTGAAATATCGACCTTAAGGAGGAAGATGTCAGGAAAATAGAGGCATTTCAAAACTGGACAAGCAGAAAAATGGAAATATGGAAAGAATTAGCTGGACTCAAAAGGTACAAATGAGGAAGTTCTGGAGAGAGTTGGTACAGATAGACAGTTGATAAATGTATTAAGAAAATACATTCTAAGGGGGAAAGTGTACTAGAAGCGGCAATGGAAGGCAGAATAAAAGGAAATCGAGGCAGAGACATGCAGAGATTAGGAATGTTAGATGATTTAAAGATCCACTCATATGTGGACATGAAGAGGAAAGCGGAAGTCAGAGAAGAGGGGAGACGCTATATACCATGGACCTACCAGTATGCAGTCCACTAAGAGAGAGAGAGAGAGAGAGAGAGATTAATTAATTAACGCAAATTTATTAAACTAAAACATAACTTCTCTGACTTTTGCCAGACTCTGGCCAGATTTCTTATAAAAATAGATTCAACATATCTACATATATATCAAAGACTTGTTAGTTCAAGAATATCGACGGTAATATCAGTGCCAACTAAAGGTTGTTTTAGAAAAAATAATGTTCGCCTTACTTATTTTAGAGTTCTAATTATATTAAATTTTAAAAATTTCAATAAATTAAAATCTATTAGAATCAAACAAAAATTAAACATTACAGTGCAAGAACACGTAGTAAGGTACAAAAGTATAAAATATAGATTACCCTCTAACCTGATTTCTATGGCTCAGCTCTCTCCCGGTTTCTATAGAATCTTTTATCCCAACTTCGGTGGACTTTGTCATCACAGTCGACGATCACCAGTATTCAATTTCTTTAATTTTGTTAATTTCAATAGTAACAGCAAGATTACTTTGTATTATCTAGATCTGCAATGGATTAACCGATAGCATCGTGAAATAATCTGTAACACAGTCACTTTTGGAGGCGCGATATAGTGTGCTATATCTCGCTCCCCAAATATTTGTATGATTTGTTAATAAAATGCTCATTAATTATTAACTAGTAAATATATATTAGAAACTTTTAAATGATTTTACATTTTATGATTTTAATTATTAAATAAATAATAGTGTAAAATACTTTAACTTTTTGTCTACCATCTACAGCAAAGAGAGAGAAAGAGAGAGAGCGAGAGAGAGAGAGAGGGAAGGAGAGAGAAAGAGAGAGAAAGAGAGAGAGCGAGAGAGAGAGAGAGGGAAGGAGAGAGAAAGAGAGAGAGAGAGGGAGAGAAAGAAAGAGAGAGAGATATATCAGAAATCAGAAATTAAGGACATGACCTTCTGAAGAATTAAATTTCCAGAGATTATAAATTATATTATCATTTATTTTTTATAAAAAGTTAATTTATTATATTATGTTTCTTTAATAAACTATTGTATTAATAAGTCATTCCCCATATGAACTGGTAGAATATAACTTCAAGGCTAAAAATAATTGCCCTTCTTATAAGTAGCCTACTCTGCTTTGTTTTTTACTGCTTACACTAAATGCATATGATCCATTAGGCTTTAAGTTTTAGTTCGCGGACAAAGCAATTGAAACGCAGATGCTCTAAAATTATTTTACAGCCTTACGATTTACTAGTATATGTTGTTTGTCAGGGCATCTGAGTTGATAAATTGTAAGGAAGGCAAATAGACAATCCCGTAACTCAGAACGGCCATATTCGACTTACATGCAATAATTGTAGGTGTTGCAAACAAGAAACTCTTGTTATGCAACAGATCGCACTTATTCGATCACAGTTGGGGTCAAAACAGACTGAAAACGTATTTGTTTACATGTCATGTAGTCTTGAACCTGCGATTGATAGAGTACTCTAAAACTGAACAATTTAATAAGAACAATATCATTTCTTTCATAAATAGGAAGTAAAATAACAACTTCAGTTGTTCTAACATGCCTTATGAAAAGCTGGGAATGGAGCCGAACCCTGAATTCTGGAATTTTGGCCGAAACGAACCGAACTCGGACCCTGACACTGGCCGAACCCGAACCGAACCGAACCCTGACACTGGCCGAACCTGAACCGAACTGAACCCTGATACTGAATCAATCCGAACTGAACCGAACTCTCTTCGCCAGACTTAATGAACTAGAAACGAACCTTATAATTATTTTCATTTCAGCTATTTTCCATAGCCTGCATTAAAATATTAAGGAAATTGTTCGGCGTTATATAAAGCTAGTAGGAGAAAATACATGTACAACTGCATATATTAATTTCTGCATGCATAAGTCATGCCTGTATAATAGTCGTAACTGCATAATAGCTTATAGGTAATTACCGGCTTTCATTCAATGCCAATGTACCAACATAATGCAGGTCCAAGACATACATCTCTTCTAATTATCTAGCTATTCTCTTTCGTCCAATATCCTAATACTAGGTATTCTCCTAAATCTTTTCCCTTTCATTTGTTCATATATCTACTGTCGTCCTTTTAAAAGCCGTCCCCGTATAATAAGCCTTATCTAGATCATGCATTGCTTTCAAAGTATTTATCATTAATCTACATTACATGTATCTCTACGAATCACAAAAAGACCTCATCTATAAATTTCGTGAACCCAATAAATTCTAGATTCAGATATCTTCTCACTTTATCATTTCTTTATCCTATATCCGAATAGGAAAAAGTCCACAAAAATATTTAATATGTTTCTCTTAATGGGTTTTTAAAGTATCTTTTATTAAAAGTTACTTCTTCTTATCCGAGGCCATCGTTGTCTGAGCATTGAGCATTTCTAATTTTTTTTCTTTCTAAATATTTTATAATCCGTCATGCTCTAAGTCTAACACAAATCTTTAGCAATATTTATATTGAGCCTAAAATATTTAAAGACACTAGGCAGTTCTCACCATGTACAGTCAATAGAATGTCCTTTTACATTATATTATCTTCGGCCTTTCATCAGCTGCGTCTTTTCGATGTTGATAATAATACCAAAGTCAGAATTATCCGTAGAGTCCATCCATAAATCTCTGCAATCCACCTTCGCTCTCTGCAGACATACCCTTGGCCTTCAGGTCTCACATATTATAAATATTTCTCTGTAAGTTAAGGATACATGCATTTTATACACGATTATATTGACAATAAAAGAATACAATAAAAGCTTAAGTAGCAAACGTAAAGGATAAGCTGATCTCAAATTGATCATTTAGCTTAAATGCTAAATTTTCGCTTCATACACTCTCTTTGGCTAAATAGCAAAGGGACGCAACTTGTAACGCGTAAGACGTACATGTATCTCACGAGAATCTAAACTGGTCACGAAGGTGATAATTTAAACTTAAGTTGTACTGTATTATCAAGCAAAGCAAATCGCGCGGGCACGTGTGACGGCATATGTACCTGTTACTACGGTTAGTCTATAGAACACGATTCGCCTCATAAAAACTTACAATTGAAAATATTTCAAGTATGACCATACATCAAAATAAAAACCGAATATATCACCTAACACGCGCACTCTACATATGGCAGTTTAATTTAAACGAAATTTGCATATAGATATATATATATATACATGTAAATATACGCATATATATATATATATACATATATATATATATATGCATATATATGTATATGCATGTATATATACATTATATATGTATACATGTATATATAGACATAATGCCTTTTATACGGGGAAATTGAAACAAGGCATCGAAAACTAAACTTGTTTCTTATAACACTATTAACACAAACTGATAAGGCCATGAATTATCATGACAGAAGCCGTATGCTATAGTTTAGCCTGGTTAGGTGCTATAATGGCCTATGCGACAAGATTTATTTTCTTTATATAGTTCATTACTGATTATCATCATCATCACTTGTTAATTGCAGACGTAAGTCCATAAAACATATTATTAAGTAGAAATATATGTAATGTCAATACATGCAATATATAATAACAAGAATTATAGTCCCTGAATAGAATAAATAATCTAAAGTTCTAAACAGAAAAGAAACAAATATCATAAATTAGGGAAAATTATTTCATTAAATGATATATCATTATCATCATCGTCGTCGTCGTCTTTGACGTCGTCGTCGTCCTCGTCGTCGTCATCATCATCATGATCATCATCATGATCATCATCATCATCCTGATCATGATTATGATCATGATCATGATCGTCATTATCATCAACATCAAAATCATCATCATCATCATCATCATTATCATCATCATCATCCCTTGAAGCCCAGTTTTACTAAGGTCCGGGATTAGACAATTTTGTGACAATTTCTGGAGCCTAGGCACTCACCAATCGCATGTCCTTTCTGACGTTGGTACATTAAATGGTATAGCATTAGGGCTATATTATTTAATGAATTTTGGTTACTAAGACTGCTGTACAAAAAATGTGCTTTGTATAATTTATTTGACAGAACCACAAGAAACGAAGATTTGAGATAAAAGCGCATCTCGAGAGAAGCATTAAGCAGGTCTCTTTAAATGATCATTTAACATTGCAAACATATGCCATTGCATATTATTATACAAAATACGTTACATCTAGGCTATAGGTTGTGCACACAATTCCTTCACGCATGTGGTTGAGCCACACGACATTCAGTCTATTGATATAATAATTTCAGTCATTTGTTCGTCTTTTGTCGTGCATGAATAGAAACAGACTTAGTGAATTTCTACCCCATTACAATATTATGCGAATTTATGTAACAGAATATTCTTCAATTCCTATACTTACTGTCATAAATCTATTGAGTCAATGTGCGCATTGTGCACACGCTAAGAGGTCAAGCAGTTCGTTAGTCTACAGGGAATAACAAGACAATTCTACCACAGCTAGGCTCAGGTGTTCGACAGCTCCTACATCAGTCACGTCCCTGACACATGAGTACATAGGCACAGGACGTCTTGTGGCGCAGTGATAGGACCTCTCGCCTCTCCTACGGGGCGTCACAAATTCGAAACTGGGTAACGTTGTAGGCTTTTCGCTTCCAAACGGGCGAATAAAAACCCAGTTTGGAACAATTTAACTAAGAACTTGATACGAATAGACCTTCTCCACTCCCCTCTGTCTCATAACATTCATTTTAAGGTTTTTAGCAATTTAAACTTACTAATATAGCTTAATAGTGTAGCCAATATAATTAGTAATTCATGTAACCAATATAAATCGATAAAAAAATTATTTTATATAACTTTACATCAGAATATATATATATATATATATATATATATATAAATATATATAAATGCAGGCCTATATATCCGTATAAATATATATATATATACATATACAGACTGGGGCAAAAAAAGAATCTCCTAGCGAAATCTCAATAACTTTAAGAAAACTCAAAATATCTCTACGAAACTTACGGAGCTTCTAGGAGAGGACTTTCTACGTATAGCCTGCAAATTTGATGAAAATCTATTAAGCAGGAAATATATTACAGCGTTTCTACGAAAAAAGTGCAAAATCAGTTTTAACAAGGCTTTTTTTAACAAAAGTCTTAATAACTTGGACAAAACTCAAAATAGTTTAACAAAATTTTCGGAGCTTCCAGAGGAGAAATTTCTACACATGTCCTGCAAATTTGGTGAAAATATATCCAGAAGTAACAAAAATACAGCGTTTCTTCGAAAAAATGTTAAAATCAATTTTAACAAGGCTTTTTTAAACAAAAGTACCGGACATTTTCTTCAAAATTTAGGAATAATCTTAACAGAAGAACGACATTTAAGCATCTTCTATTGGAGTAGCTAACAAGGTAGTGCAGGCTTAAACTCCACCACTTACGTAAACGGTCCTTTTCAGGGTCGTTATTTTCTTTAAGGGGAACGACTGACATGTCGAAGAGCCTTGTTAAAATTGATTTTAGCACTTTTCTTTTAGAAATGCTGTAATTTCGTAACTAATGAAAATATTTTCATCAAATTTGCATGATAAACGCAGAAATTCCTCTCCTAGAAGCTCCGTAAATTTCGTAGAGATATTTAGAGTTTTCTTAAAGTTATTGAGATTCGCTAGGGGATTATATTTTTTGCCCCAGTCTGTATATTTATATATATATATATATACATATAAGGATATTTATATATACATATAAGGATATTTACATGACTCTCTCTCTCTTAGTGCACTGCCCACTTGCAGGTCCATGGTACATAACGCCTCCACTCTTCTCTGTCTTCTACCTTCCTCTTCATTTCCACATATGAGTGGGTCTTTAAATCATCTAACCTACCTAATCTCGGCCTGTCCCTGCCTCTTTTTCCTTCAATTCTACCTTCTATGTCCTCTTTTAATAGACCTTACCCCCTTAGAATGTGTCCTATCCATCTCTTCTTCCTATTTCTTAATACATGTATCAACTGTCTATCTGTGCCAACTCTCTCCAGGACTTCCTCATTTGTAACCTTTTGAGTCCAGCTAAACCTCTCCATTCTTCTCCAAATCTACATTTCCAATGCCTCCAGTTTCTTCCTTCCTTAAGGTCCATGTTTCACATCCATACAATAGTGTGGTCCAAATCAAAGTTTTCACTATCTTTATCTTTATCTTTAGACTTCTTGTTAATAGTTCTTTTCTACTACCAAAGGCCGCTTTTGCTTGTGCAATCCTACTGCATATTTCCGTCTCACACTTCCCGTCATCGGCTATAGTATGACCCAAATATTTGAAACTCCTAACTTGTTCCAATTTCGTACCATTTATTGTGATATTAACTTCACCTTTATTATTGGACACTCTCATACCCTTAGTTTTTTATATTAATCTTCATGCCATATCTTAGGGCCGTATCATTCAGCCTATCCATTATCTTCTGCAACCCAATCTCGCTGCCCGCTACCATTCCTTGGTCATCTGCAAATCGTACATCTTGTAACAAATTTCCTCGTACTTTTATTCCTTCTTACAAGTCTTCCATGGCTTCCTACATCATTGCCTCAGCGTATATGTTAAACAGCAGCGGCGAAATGCTACAACCTTGTCTTACTCCACGTCTTATTTCACCTTCTTCTGAGTATTCTTGTTGGATTTTAATTACTGCTCTTTGATTCATGTACAAGTTCAAACTTAGTCTTCTATCTCTCCAGTCAATTCCTATTCTTTTTAAGATATTCATCATCGTTATCCAATCATTCCTGTCAAAGGCCTTCTCGAAGTCTAAAAAGCATACAAAAACGGCATTTCCATATTCTAAGCTTCTTTCGCAAAGAATCCGCATTACGCCTATTGCTTCTCTTGTGCCGCATCCTTTCCTAAAACCAAATTGTGTCTTGCTCAGTTTCATCTCTGCTTTCGACTGAATGCGATTATTTACTATCTTTAATAAGATCTTCGATGCATGTGGTATTAAGCTGATTTTTCTGTAATCCGAACAATCCACAGCATTGGCTTTTTTGAGAATTGGAATCATCACTGACTTGGCAAAGTCGTCTGGCCAAACACCTGTATTGTACACTTCCATACTTATCTCCATTAACTTTTTGAGTGTTTCTCCTTCCAACATTTTCAAGAATTCTGCTGGGATTTCATCTATTCTGGCTGCCTTCCCCTTCTTCATGCTGTTAATTGCAGAATAAATTTCCTCCTTCATTAAATCGGGGCCCCTTTTATCGTCTTCTATGATATTTTCTTCTTCTATTTTGAAATCCTCTTGAACTGGTTTCACAGCCTTATCATACAATTGCTCTACATATTCTCTCCATCTTTCTTTTACTTCTTCCAGCTCTGTCTTCAATTCCCCATCTTTACGCATTATACTAATGTTCTTTGCATCTCCTTTCTTTTTCCTATCGGATCTTGTTAATATCCTGACTTTCTGGTGCAATAGATCCGACCTCCCTCTTCTATCATATTCTGCTAAATCATCACACTTTTCATTCTACCAATGATCTTTTGCTTTGTCTGAAATTCTTCTAAGTTCACTGTTTAAGCTTCTATATTTCCTTCGGCCATGACTGGTGTCAATACTTTTCCATTTCCTCCCTTCATCCATTTTGTCAAGCATCTCGCTTGTGATCCAAGGTTTTTTGGCTGTATTTGCTTTAAGAAAGCCATAAACTTTTTTTGCACCTATTTTAATAGCTTTCTTTAGCTGACACCATCTTTCATTTACCCCTGTTCTTTCGTAGTCCTTCATTTCCTTAACTTCTCTTTCCACTGCTTCCTGAAACTGACTTCTTTTCTCGTTCAATCCGTTCAAGTTCCATCTCTTACTGCTTTTCTTCTTAAGTATTTTCTTCAACTAAAGCCCTACTTTGCCATTACTAGATTGTGGTCTGAATTAATATCGGTTCCTGGATAAGCCCTTGAATTCTTCACACTATCCCAGTACCGTTGCTTTAACAGAATATAGTCTAACTGGTATCTTCCCTCGTTTCCGGTGCTTCCTGGTTTCTTCCATGTGTAACGCCTTCTCTTCTCATGTTTGAACGAAGTGTTGGACACCACTAATCTCATTCTATTGCAAAAGTCAACCAATTGCTGTCCTCTCTCATTTATTTTTCTTAGACCATATTCCCCAACTTCATTTCCATCTCTTCCTTCACCCACCATCGCGTTCCAATCCCCCATAACTATCACTTGATCTGTGGCTTTTTCTCCTTTAATCATTCCTTCTATTTTTTCGTACATCGCTTCAATTTCTTCATCCTCTGAGGCTGATGTAGGCATGTAGATTTGGATAAACACCAAATCTACTGGACCTGCTTTGATCCGCACTAACAGCAGTCTGTCACTACACTGAAGAACCTTTGTTACTCGTTCACTTAATTTTCTATCTAATATTATTGCCACACCCTTCTCCCTTTTATCTCCTCCGGAGTATATCACCCTGTACCCATCACTTATAAAATTTCCAGTTCCCAACCACCTTACTTCACTCATCCCTAGGACATTTATTTTCCCATTCTCCGTTTCCCTCTTTACATTTTCTAATTTTCCCCTTGCTCCCATAGTTTTCACATTCCATGTGCCCACACTTATCCTTTTGGGGCGCATGGAATGTCCTCCTGGTATATCTGTGGGGCACACAAGGTGCCGTCTGGCCGTGGGATTCTTATCACCCCCTCCCCAGTTAAGGTATATATATACATGTATATATATATACATGTATATATACATGTATATATCCATATATGTACATATACATATTATATATATATATATATATGTGTGTGTATAGATACATATAAATACATATATATATATATATATATATATATATATATAAATATATATATATATATATATACATGTATACTTCCATATATGTACATATACAGTATATACATGTATGTGATACTTAATTCGATTTCCATAGACATATATTATACATATTATACAAATACACATATTATGTGTATTTGTGATCTCGGCGCGTTCAACGGATCTCATATTTAGTAAGATATTTCCTCGAATAAGGTCCAGTGGGAAAATTTCCACAATTCTAGTGATTAAAGTGTAAAATCTTTATCACTTCAGAATTTACTTTAAAATTATATAAGGTCCTTCTGAAGAAGGAATACTAAAACTAAGCACCGGTAAGCGCTACGGTTGTAAACTTTTCTACAGTGTCATATGGAGATAGCTATGCACAACTAGCATTTCAATCCATTGCCTTCAGCTTATAAAGGCAGTTAAACCGGTCGACCTTAATGTCAGTTTAATTTCTCGAAAGCAACGGGCAGGCAATATCAGTAACGGACAAGACCAGAATTAGAACCGCAGTCGGATATCGTAACGATATCGCCACTGGCTCAAGCCACATGTTTCTGGCACAACCCCACTGGCTCCAACAATAATATTAATACTGGACCGAGTAGTCCATTAGTTACGAGAGATACTTAGTTTTGCGATGAGAAAATTACGGGTTCTTTCCAACGTAGAATATATCGTTAGTATTATCAGAAATCGCCATCTAACTCTAACAAAGCACTTATTATAGCCCTAGACCTACATTGAACTTGTAGCTTAAATTTCGAGGATACATAAAAATTACAATTTGAATTAAAAATATATCCAAAACAAATGTACGAGGTAGCTTAGACTCATACTTTTTATAAAACTGCGTGGTACTTGACCATGCATTCAGTATTTTTCTAACAAGTACGATTTGCGAAGAGAAACTTTCATTCACAGCTAGGCACATCGAGCCGCACGGAGGATAACAATGAACGTGAATCATACAGCGCTTACAGTACTAATCCATGGCTTCATTTTAGTTAAGTAAGTTTGAAAGGGCTAAAGTCAAATTTAGAGTCAGTTTTATTACCAACAAGCAATTCAGTGAATGATGACCATTAGAATTTGACCAAAATTACTCATAAATATAGCATGATAAATCAAAATGAGCAAAAAATAAATCAAATAAATAAATCAAGGTTTTGCAAAAAAGATATATCAATCTTTTGTATGGACCATGTTTGTAATCTAAACGGTACATTTTTAACGTCTAGATGAGTTGGTTAACGTCTAGAAGGCGTTGTGTTTCTTCGTCAGGTCTATTTTGGTATATGTGCGGATACTTAGCAGTCACTTCTCATAATAAAATTTTTTACCATTACTAAGTAAACATTATGCACTCTTGCCCCACAATTCATCTGCATAACGTTTGCTAGTAACGAGTTTGGGATTTCGAATTAGAAGAAGAATAATCGTATAATTTTTGGCGGGGCTGTAATACTGCGAGAACCATCAAATCATGTCAAAAATTGGGATTTTGATTACAAATATCACTGAATTTTCTTACAAAATTGGACAATTAGTGACATATGCAGCAATACAATTTGTTTCAAAGCCAATTCAACATCATATCCTTAACTATTCTGTCCCAGCATTTCTTGAAGATTTATACATTCTTGACGAAACGAATGCAGACAGTGTGCTCTAAGTACTGTGTACTGTTTTATTTTAGAAAGAGACAGTCGCGATTGGGTACATCATTACTTATTACCGAAGAATTGATCAGCTGGAGGTAGTATGAAGCCAGTAATTAAAAATGTCCTTCATTTTACTTTTTTGAGATGCAGAATTCTCCTGCCACCACTTCACATAAAGCTAAGTCTGACGAACAATTTCATCAAGTCCAGTGATCATGTGAATACTGTTGAAAAGTAGATTCACGCAAACAAATATGTGTATCTGGACTGCAACAGGCCACTGACAATTCACCTCCAAAATTCACAATGGAGTTTCTTTCTAGCGAACCTTGGTGTGATAGGTCGAGTGACGAACATGCATGGTGACTGGTTTCACCCAGAATCTCTGTTACAGAATCAAGATATCAGAGGAGATGAAGCGCCTTAGTGTCATTGCTACATAGATGCTTCAATTTAAGAGATCAGAAAAAAACACCCAGCATTAAAAAAGTCATCAACAAAGAACTTCAAGCCAAACACACCATACTTATAGAAGGTGTCCATTAAAATTTATATGAAATTGACGTACACACTTCATATGCTTTTGCAGCTAAGAACTACTATAACACTATTTTATTGAATTAAATGCTTCATTAATATTAATATGCAGGTTGAGTAAAAAAAAGATAACACCTGCAAAAAGTTTGAATATCTCAGGCTATTGTTAATATCTTCCTATCAAACTTTTACCAAATACTAAAGGACTCATTTGTGATGGGCTGGCCAATTTTCATCAATTTTTGGTACATAGATTGGCAAATTATTAAAGTTTCAGCAAAGCAACCCCCCATTTTTGAACGTACTGTAAATACAACTTTCATTTAATTTAATTTAATTTTAGCTCTGAAAAGGGTCGCTGTGGGGGTTCAGAAAGAACCAGTTGTATCTGCTAGCATTATTGCCTATTCGATATGCTTTCCTTCAATAGCTTCTCAGGACTGCAGCAGCTTTCGGAACGCTAGGACAGCCTTATTGATTCCAGTTTGGGGCAGTCTCGCCCAAATTGATGATAGGTAGCACTTCCTGCAGTTCTGCCTTTTTTAGGCTTCGAATGGTGTTTCTGAGAGAGATGCAGCATGGTTCCCCAGACATGGTGATCCAGAGGATTTTGATCGGGAGAGTTTGGAGGGGCCATTCACTCTTCATGATGAAATGCGGATTTCTCTCGCTGATCCATTCATGTGCATGGCGAGATACATGAGTCGGAGCATCATCCTACTGAAAGATGAAACCATTTAGTAGAAGAGCCTAGCAATCATCAAACAGCTCGGAAAGTAAAGTATTGACGTAATGCTGAGGGTTCACCTTTCCTTCTCGCCAATGAAGTGCAATTTGCCCTTACCTTTGTAGCAAACGCCATTTTAGGTACAAAATGGGGGGTTGCTCTGCTGAAACTTGTATATCTGGCCAATCCATATATTAAAATTAATGAAAATTGGCCACCCCATCACACATTAATCCCTTATTATTTGATAAAAGTTTGCTTTGAAAATATTAACAATAGCCTGAGATATTCAAACTTTTTCAGGTGTTATCACTTTTTTTACTCACCCTGTATAGCAATAAAATACTTGTTAGAGCTTTGATCATACATTTATGTTACATATACTTTTACTTGATTGCATATATAATTATGAAAGGTTTAAAATCAAGATATCTCCAAAACTATAGGTGATACATATAAACGGATTGCAATTTTGAAATCAACACGACAGAATTTATTTGAAACATGTATTGGATTGCCAGATGCCAACGTATAATATTTTTGATCAGTCAATGTAACGAAACTCTTTCTTAAGAGGACAAACAAGTAATTGAAGAGGCTTCAGAATTTTGTAACAAAGTGTTCACTATAAAAAAGGGCAAGTGTCATTAAATGTGTTTTTTAAGCATAATTAATTATATATAGGGCCTATAATGAATAATACTGCAAATAATTGAAATAAGAACCATTAAGCAGTTAATTGTTCCAATGAACGCATAACTCATATGGAAGCAATCATTTTCAGTTACACCTAAAATCTTAAAATCTACTTTCTTTAAAAACGTACTCCGCAATCTATGCCATATTTTTTGGCAGCCTGCTTCAAATGCATTAATAATTTACAAATCTTGTAAGAATTTCTTAGTCTTTGGAACTTTCACCTTCACTTATGCTCAAGATTGAAACTAAAGTTTAAAGTACAAAAAAGTTATAAGTTACTAGAAGAAATTGAAATGAGCTTTTACGCATACTTCTACAACAGTAAATTTGTCTTCTAATGTAATTTGTATTATACCATGATGTGATTTCTTATAAAGTACTAAATCAGTCACAAGCTTTTATATATTTCTTAGAGAGAGAGAGAGAGAGACAGAGAGAGAGAGAGAGAAATAGATAGATAGATAGATAGAGAGAGAGAGAGAGATGAGAGAGACTGATAGATAGACTGAGAAAGGGAGAGAGAGAAAAATGTTAACTTACTAATGCACAGAGTGCATTATATTGTTTTCGCACATATACCTACTCAATTTCCCAGCACAGAAAACAGGTTATTTTAAAGTGCAACGGGCTAAATATTAGCATACCCATGTAGAGCCCATGTTGCAGATAAAACTCGACTTGCACACGTAGGCCTACCATTTATATAGACTGCTCTATGGGTCTATGTGTATACAGTTGGCTACAATTACACATTGTCTCCTCAAGGCAGTATAAACAGGAGATTACTATATGTACATAGCCATATGAACTTTTGCAAGCACGAATAAAACCTTAAGAGCTAACATATGATCAAGAAAGACGTATTTGCTGTATACTAAGTTCAATAGTACTGTAGTACTGATTGGATGGCCTAGTTTATCGCGCACTTACATGAAAATAATAATGGGCCACTGGTTCGACACAAAGCCGAACCATCTCTGAATATCTGTGCATTTATTGTACTTAATAAGTCTAATAAAAAAGACAAAAGCCTGGTAGGTTATTAGTCTAAATTAGACAATTTAAACTAATAACCTACCAGGCTTTTGTTCAAATTTGTAACTGACGTTGATGATGAAATTATAACAACTGCCGAACAATTTATATTGCACAGCGCGACTCAAACTTAATCAAATCTTTCCAAGAATATCATAAATGTATTTGCAAATTTAACTTTTTTCATTACTTGAATTAATCGAGTCAATTTCTCGACAACTGACGAATAGGCATCTAGAGTTCACAAGTATCCTTACAAATATTTCTGTCCGTAAATTAGAAACACAGACCCTATCACTAAACAGTAATTAAGCATTTCTAAACTGCGAGTTATAATTTATTCAAAATTCTGATAACAAATTGCATCAATTAAAGGTTCGACTAGTTTTATATAATCTATTCCGGATCACTGCAAAATAGATTCACAGTAACTGCGCTTGTGATAATAGTAGAATGAGAAGTAGCTAAGGAAGGTAATGGAAAAGTATCTCAGAAACATGTTTAAAAGCAAAAACCACACTAATTAGGCGTAGGACTGGATTAAACTTTCTTATGAGAAGGGAGCAAGTTATAGTCTATGGAGTCCAATGGAAACTTTAAAGAAGACAACTTAAGTTTTTCATTGATGAAAAACTTATCGTTGAAATTATTCTTATAAGTTAAATTTAATTATAAGGTATTTTTTCTGCATAATTCTATTAAACTTATTAACCCAATGTAAATATTTATTCTCAGGACCTGACAGACTTGCTAACATGCTCACCTATGAGCACATCATTTTTTCTACAACCTAAAGACCTGCTAGTACGCTCATCTAAGCGCACATTGCAGCTCCATATGAAAATTCTATCGCAACACCTTCTTCATTTATCTCTCTTTAGCTTATAACTAGAAATATAACAAAAATTAAACATATAACTATAGTGACTCGGCGCTTAAAAAATAATTATGCTTTCAGTTTGATCTAATCTCAAGCATCTCACATACAACGATGAATATACTTTTACTTCATCGATAAGTAGAATAGTACAAGTTGATAGAATACCTATACATGTATGCGCCGGTGAACTAAACGAGTGAAGGTGTAACTTGGATAGTAGATAATAACGCAGCCTAGTCCAACGCTTAGGCGGTTTCTAAGACTTTCAGAGATCATATCTTACCACAATATTTACATCTATTTAATCGGCAAAAGTATTCCCTTAAAAGCAAGATTAATATTAGTAGCCTCTGTGGTAACTTAATCATCATCATCATCATCCTCCCATGAATCCTAGTTTAACCAGGGTCGGGATACAAATAGACTGTTTCAAATCCTCTCTGTCCTACACTAAATTACCAGTCAATCCCCTATTTGAGACTTCCATTCGTTTAAATTTTTGTAGCAATTTCTGGAGCATAGGCGCTCATCAACCGAAAGCCCTTTCTGACGTTGGTAGGGATCTTAGTGCTTTACTCGCCTTCTACAACACGTGCAGTCATGGGTTGATCAATTCTTCAAACAACCCGGACCCAACATCTGTGGTAACTTAATATAAACTAATATATTAATAATAGTAATAAGTGGAAATTTTCAGAGCCTGTTATAATGTTATCACTAATTGCTACTTCAAACAATGAAACTTTTCACAAGTGCCTCATAAAATATAGAAAAAAACTTCGTCTTTGGATATCCTCTTATTAATAGTAAAATGTGAAAATGTAAAATAAAAGAATTTTCTCAAGTAACTTTCTCTCACAAATGGAGACAATATTATAGCTAAACTTACGCAACACCTGTACAACTATTGACAATTAAAACTCTTACAAGGCCCAGAAGACTAGTATGCCTAGAAGCCAGGCGGATAATCTAAACACTAGCCGCTTATCGAACTAAAGTTAATATTAATCGACCGATCAAGTGTCAGTCTAGTAACCTAGCTGCGTTCTAAAGCTCTTCATCGCCGCTTAGGTCTCCTGAAGTGGCGCCTCTATGGTTATCGGCTAATTAATTCTCAGAATATCGATTAGCCAAAGCAAGCGAATATATTAGCATAATAAATTTGCTAGACTACCACAATGATAAGAAACATTTCATGAGTAATCTGGCAATCTATCACAGTATCCGTCAAAAGCCCTGCTATTTTGTCAACAACATTTGACAGTATTTTAATAACACTTTGAACTTTCTGTCACTGTTCTTCCAGCTTCAATAGACACAGCAATCGGCCACCCAATTAATCTGCTATTTATTAACTAAACAACCAACCAATCAATCCATTAGTAAATAAATTAATCATGTTGTCAATTTATAATTCAATAATAATTACAATAATTAAAATTTTATATTATACACGTATTTTATTGGACCTATAAATTACCTCATACATACACTATCGTATGCTTTTCATAGCAACAGTATTTCGTATCGCTAGGTTCAAGAGTTTTAAATTTATTGAAATACCCTAATCATTAAATACCCTATTATATTGAAGTACCCTATAGTGAATATATATTGAATATATATTGACATACCCTAATCATTAGTCATTAAAATATTGCTACATTACAGTGATGCACTAAGCTCTGTGCTGTAGGTTATCGCAGCAATAAACATGTAGCTCGCTCTTGGCGTTCATCTAACTAGCAGCTTCAGCAACATATTTACACAATCTATTTTCATAATCGCCAGAAAGCACTCCATAGACAAACAAGTTTAACATAGTGTCATGTCTTTATCAAATATTGCTAAATAAGAGTGCTTCAGGAATGAATTCCAATTCACTCCCTAGTAGTTCCTACGCTCTTCCAATACGCGCAGTTTACTATGGGTCTGTTTTGAATTGACCTAACAAAACAAGTCCTGCGTATCTACAATAAATAATAACTAATAAAATTCAGCTCAAGTATGAGCTACAAAAATTCTATTATACTATTAAACATCGTAAAAAACTTAGATAACCGTACAAATTAACATTTTCAAATAACGACTATGCACTGGCAAGTACTAGTACTACAAAACAGGAATGTTTCTTTTGATGTTTATCAAAATAAAACATAGGCTAAGTTAATATAAGGCAGTAAAACTAAATTAAGTAAACTTCAGAGGGCACAAAATAAAACTTAATCATGCATAGTATCTAATATAATATTAAACAGTAAAATCGCTAAAAGTAAGAATGATTAACATAAAATTAGTATTCGGCTGATCAATATAACATAACAACAATAGAGTGCTACAGACATCAATGACAACATCGAGCACTAATGAGGCAAAATCAGTCGAGAAAAAGGAAGGTCCAAAAATGGTGCTACTTCCAAAATCCGGAACATCAGTCCAAATATAAAGGGATTACAGAGAGGAAGGTTCAAGCGCTGGTCGTAACTCATGGACCTTGGATGGAAAAGAGAGATGGAAAAGGTGGGTCTTCAACTGCCTATGGTACCATTCATAAGAAAGCAAAAGGCCTATGCAATTCAAGCGAAGACTTCCGAAAAGTGGATAAAATGAATTCCAGATATGCGGTGTAGCATGCTGGAAAGACCGATTGGATAGCTTTGAGCGTGAAGTCTAGGTCTCACAAGAGTAATTAATTTATAAGGCAGATCAGTATATGCGGGGTTCAAATCCCGGGCTTTCCCGTCACTGACATCGCTTTCGAGTGAGGAAACTGACGTTAACATTAGATTTTTATCTATATATAACATTAGACGATTTTCAAAAATGGTTTTCAATATTTTTGAAAAGCTAGGAAAAAATGATCTGTAGTTGATATTTCTTTCTGATTTACAAAACGGTAGATTTTGACCATTTTTAATTTATTAGAGAATATCCTCTTTCAAAAATTTACTTCCTATTGGAAAGGAGGCCTTTAATAAGAGGAGAGAACTGTTAACAAAAAATCTAAAGAAAGACACAAAGATAAAAATAGTGAAAACCTTGGTTTGGACCACGCTATTATATGGATGTGAAACATGGAACTTAAGGAAGGTAAACAGGAAACATATCAAGTTCATTAAGAAAATTAGAAGGCACAGCAGATTGCTTGTTTTTAAAATTTAGAATGTTATTAGCTACTTGGCAAACCATTTTACTGTCTTGTCACAATTTCCTAATTTTTCTGCACAAATATTTATCTGAGCCTTTAATTGGAGGCCTTTTAATATTAAAGTTTTGTATTAAGTGTACTTATATTTGATTAGTCAGCTTTGAGAACTTTACAAAACTTGAAAAGTTTAAATTTCTCTTCACAAGATTTTGTTTGCTAAGCGTCCATTCTTTTCTTTTCTAGACTTATTTTGATAATTATTTTTGTTTACGTTAATAATATAATTTTAATATCCAGAATGGAACTTAGCGATAAATACTAAATGATTATGCCTAATGTTATGGCCAGAACTGGTATTCGCGTTGGAAAAAAGCTACCAATCCTGATTAATTAAGTTAACTTTAAATTGATTAATAGCTATCACATTGACGAGTCTTCGGCTAGCTAATGATAAGCCGAGATTATGTAATTACGGTGAATTATTTTATACTGAAGTATTTTTTATACTGAATGAAATTGTTTAGGTATGTTGAAAACAATAATGTAAATTTGCACTTTCAAATGTCATAATAGCAAAAAATATAATCAATTTAAAATTCAGTTGAGGCAGTAATTCTAATAGGTCTATTAGTAACTTCCAAAAGAAAGAATGTTATTCTCATAGTTACATGCATGCAAATTTGAATCATGTAGTAACAAGTTAATATTGAGTCACTCAATATTAAGTTATATTGTTACAGTTGCCAGGACACAACACTGACCAAAGTGTGTGTGGCACATAATACATCTCGGAATTTGCTTACGAATGTTGGACATAACGAGTATTCGCAGGAAGCCGATTTTGTTGACTCAGGAAGAATACTACCTACTGTAAGTAATCACAATATAAATGATTAATACAAACACTACACATCTGAGGTGAGTTTTTGAAAATAAAAATTTTCATTACAAATGTTTCAATTGGAGCAAATTATTTTCATTAAGTCATAAAATCGAATCTCTAGACCGTATTGCATGTTTCTAAAGCATTTCCAGGGTTGTCAAGGATTATATTACAACAAGAGATTCTAGCGCACTGATAGACTCACTGAATGAAATAGAACACTGTCTAGGACTATTTATATCTTTATGCTTTGTTAATACTGAATGTATCAAGAACCGTTATTCGTGATTGTCTGTGTTTACCTATCTACTGGGTCTAAATTCCTCATCTTTGATATACTTTACAGTACCACTGTCCCAGGTTAGTAGATACACTTAAATCAATACTTATACCTAGATGGCATAAAATGATGACCATATGGCGTACAGATCTCTTTGCAGAACAAAATCATTATAATTGCACTTGAAGCTACTTAGGTTATCTTACAAAATCCAAAAGCACACTTAGTCAGTCTAATAAACTCACAGATGTCCAGTTCTGCACATCGTATATAAGTAATTCATAATTCAAAGCCTGCCCACAAGATTTAATACACATTCGATAAGATTCTGCTGCAACTCAAACAAAGAACATACCATTTTTCATAAAAGTATACAGTCATCCGTTTAGTCATCCTTTCAGGAATTTCTGATAAATTAAAATTTGTTCAATTTAGTTTGAATAGATTGGTGCGAATAGTGATATTTAACAACTCTTAATTATTAAAGTACAATTCCTAATAACAATAATATCCGCTTCTGAATCTAAGGATGATAACCAGAGACGTTTCTGTTCAATTATTAATCCACAACGAGTCACCAAAAACTTCGAACGAAGCTTAGAAAGTGAAAACACTAAGGCTAAATATGATGAAGAATTAGCAGCCTGAGTCAGAGTCAGATAAACGAAGGTAAGTAAAGGCTACAGAAGAAACGAGAATAAATATGAAATAAACCGTATATTTGAATGATTTTATCGTACGTGGTGTCATTTGCTTTCGTTAACAATTAGGTAATCCTAGCAGTTACTCTTGGCCATATGCATCCAATTTCATCTGACAATGAATGCACGGACCAAGTATGACCTGAAATACGAATTTAGTCAAGCAACACCGGCCTTTAAAAACGTAATCTCTCTTGTTAATTTTCTACCAAGTGACAGGTCAGGTACATATTTTAATACTTATAGGCTGCTTACTCATATGCTACTTTTCACGTTCCATAAAGAGCATTTCATCGATCAACTAGCCCTACCACAAAAGGATATGCCTTATGTAGACCTTAATGTAACTTTAGACTGGGCATAATATTAGCTTCTGAGATGGTTTATAGTTGCCTTCCCCAGTACTTGCCTAGGTGCCCCTTACGACATGTGCAGTTTATGGTTGGTCTATTCGTCAGCGTCCGGGACACAACCCGGGAATAAAGTAACCAATCTAATAGCATCAAGAATGCCTCTATGAAAGTTTGAGCTCTTAATATTCATGTAAATCAGCTAATGCAATTCAATTACAGATATTAAAATAATATTATCAATATTATTACTATTATATTGTTATTATTATATTGGTCTATTCGTAACCCGACCCTAACTAAACTTAGATTCAAGGGATGATGATGATGGCGATGAATCAGCATTGCTACGCTTTTAAATTAAATAAAAGTAAGATAATAGTATTTCTTAATTTAACGTCTAAATTGAAGTAAGAATTTAGATTTTTATTAATAATCTTAATGTCGAAGTTAACGCTAATCTTAACTCTGTTACCCCGGCAGCAGCAATTATAAAATCACAACTGTATGTTGCGGTATATCTATATAAAATACTGTAAATTGTCAAGCCAAAAAAATTAAATGATACACGATCTAAAATTAAGCAAGTCTTACTTTAAATTGTTATTCTTATATACACCTATGAAATGAAACTATTAAGTCTACAATATCGACCCCGACTAACAGTAACATAAAGCATTTTAGAGTGAGCTGAAGCTGTGAGAGCTGAACAGTTCAATACCCCGTGCACCGATCATCGTCTGATGTCTTACTTCAAGCATTTGTAGCCATTAACTGCAGACTTCCTGCATTCGCTGATTTTTTAATTCTGTGGACTGTATTTTGTAAGCATTTCATTGCTCTCCTTTGGTTTCGAACATCTAAATCATAAACATCTATTGTGGTTAATATCAAATGAAAATGTAATATGAAATGAAAATGAAAACTTAAAATATCAGATTGGTCGTCTACTCTGAGATATGTAGAGTCAATTTATTAAAATAATTTTTAGCATTTATATGTCCTTGGCTTTAATGTTCTATTTTAGTACGGGTATAAAAGAAAATTCGAGAGTTGAATCGCCTGCACAGTTTTAAATAGAAGTTTATGTAAACTACGCTTAACATAGCAAGCCGATATATACACCGGACTAACATGAAATATATTAGGGAGTATTTTCAATTTTCTATGTTTACATAAGCAGATGTCGATTTATTAATGTTGATCAACTAGCTTAGGTAAAAGCCAAATAATGAATTTAGAATTCTCAAATAAATACTATGTAACAAATATAGCAAATACTGTTACGATCATAAACATAAGCTGACTACATAAAAATGTATTAGAGAAATTGTCTTTCTTTAGAATAAACTTGCAATTTTTGACAATATATTACATAAATCTTTATATAAGTATTATATATAAATCTTTATACTAATAAATATTTAAAAAAATATATATCTAAAAAAATAATTTTTATTTTATATCTAAATAAATATTTAAATATATATAAATAAATAATTTATCTTTTTATAGATATTTTACATAAATATTGAATGTCATAACAGTGCAATGGTTGGACGCATCAGGTAACGTCATGAAGTTTTAATTTAGGTAAATTAAACTCTCGTAGGTTTTATTCTCAGCCGCGTTGATATGAGAGTAAAATCTCGGACAGTCACAGGACTAGTTTTACGGGAAAAGGACTACAATACCTAACGGTTTAAGCATGTGGTATTTAAAGTGACAGATATCAACAAAGAGCTCGCAGAAGTTTACGAATATAAAGGTAGTAAGAAACTTTCGACTGGCTTTGGAAAAGTGAATTTTAAGGAAGGAACATATTCAGAAACTTTAAGGCTCGAAATGTAGCAATGGAGAATATTATAATTAGATTGCTTCAGAGAAATACAAATGAAGAAGTGTTTGCAGAATTTCTAAAGATAGCCTATGGAACCGAAATTTCATTAGGATATAGCAAGAAGAACTGGACAGTACATGATGTTCCTAAAGTGCGCTAAAGGAGCCGGTAGAAAGAAAAATTGAGCGACAGTTAGGGGAAGATCTAGAGTCATGATGCTAGATGACTTGATAGAACATTCGCATTTGAAAATTGTAAGAAAAGATGTAGAAGAGTTATATGCCATGGGCCTGCAATGGAACTTACTGGTTAAATACTAGATAGATTAAGAAAAAAAAAAAATCAATGTGTAAAATCTATAAAATTAATTTTTACATTGAATTTGTCTTGTGGATTGTCTGAGAGTCGAAAGACCTACAATGATTTCACATTTTATTAAACAAATTTAAAGAAAATATTTAAATACCACATATCTTTTCTTCGAAGGATGTCCTCATACCTTAATTTTATCTTTAATAGTACTTCCTTCCTTTGAAGAAGTTTTCGAGCAATTCGAATTTTCTCGAATGATTTTCTCAGATTGTTCAGGACTATACGGATGACCGTCTATTGAAGTTACCCTGAAGGCGAAGTTCGATCGACAGTTAACATATGGTGCAGCTAAAGATTCGGATAATGCTGCAGAAAGTTCGGAGGAATTTTTACTCGTAGCTGTTGCTGAGAGATGTGCTGATATCGTAAAACCTGTCTCGTAACTATCAAGCTGCGATGATTCAGGTGAGTCACTTCTGAAAAGTAAATGCAAATCAGTATAATAGAAAGTGATTTTATCTGTAGTCCAAATCTGTTTTATCTATAATAGCTTCATAATGGAATAAAAGAGTTGCATAGGAGTCAATTACACTTCAGAATCTGAAGTTAATACAGTGTTTATTCAGAGGGACCTTTGGTCTCTATTGAATCTAAATGTGTATTAAATACTATAATTTTTCAATCAAGGCTCAGTTTTTCATATTAGCGTTTAGCAATAGTCAGTCAATTCAAGCCCGAAATCGACAATGCAGACCTTTTCATTAAAATAAATTGCTACAACTATTTTGTCAATTTCTTACAAAAACGAATGACAATGTGTCAAGTTGTGTCAATCTCTGACAGTCCTTTACAAAAATTATCGTTAGTAATTGTACAGAAAATTTAATTGTATTCGCAGGCACGTTGTCAATACATTTTAAAACTAACGTAAATAATGCTCTGAGTAATCGACACTGCGATCATTAGATCTCGATGATGAGATTCAATGGTTTTATTATAAACAAACAGCAGATGTTAGAATAATTACTCGTGTAGGATAATTGTAAAGAAAATTACAAAGAGCTGCATTGAAATTATTGTGCTGAATGGCTTTGGACAGATTCAATATACTATATACGTATACTTATAAAACTCGAATTACAATTAAATATTTCCCAAAGATGATTTTAAAAATCTCTTTTGTTTATACATGGACAAACGCAAGTGTTACAAAGTTTCCGTTCTTAAGTTGCTGTTGTCGCAGTTCCTCTTTATTTTCTTCTATAGATAATGATTAGTAATCGTTGCGTAATATTAGTAAACGATGCAAAAGCCCGAATCTTAACGGTGCAATGAATCTTGGGCCCGATAAATTCACAAGATCGATAATTGGATAGTACACTGTAAATTGTTATTAGACTAGTAGTATTAAAATTAATATCTGCCATTAGGGTAGATCAGTTGGAGGGCAGGTTTAGCTCATTGGTAATATCGATCGAGTATTATGAGAATAATTGTAATTAAAGGATTAAAATTATTCTTTTAACACCCTAGAGATTCAATCCTATCAACACGCATCCAAGTTCTAACTGTGTCCGACGTCGCTCAACTTCTCATAATACTCGATCGATATTACCAATGAGCTAAACCTGCCCTCCACCTGATCTACCCTAATGACAGATACTAATTTTAATACTACTAGTCTAATAACAATTTACAGTGTACTATCCAATTATCGATCTTGTGAATTTATCGGGCCCAAGATTTTACTCTCTGATCAGCTCGATTTGTACAAGAGGACAAGGGAGTTAAATTCACCTATAAATCGGTCATTGTGTATTTAATGGCGTTGCCGCCAGTTTTATAAGCTGGGCCATTTAGACATTCTGTTGAACGCTACGACTTCACAAATATTATGACTTCTCTACGCCTCATGCAGCCTATTGCATGGGAAAAATACAGCTTCCGATATGATATCCCGTTGCCTTCCTCATTCAATTAATATTAGCACTGTTATAGAGTATTTGCGAATTTACATTATACTTGTACTTGCAATTGTACTGTAGAAGTGTTCAAACGCTTACAGATATTTGGCAGGCTTCGTCATATTGAGATAGTATCCTTCATTCTTTTGTGATATTAAATTTTCTTGTCCTACAAAGCAGTGAAAAATGCAATACAACTAATATAAAATACAATTCACTGTTTCGATGAAACACCATTTATCCTTGTACAAAATGTATGTTTTCAGTTTTCATATACTTTCAGTTTTTATGCCAGAATCGCTAAAGAAGTGACCCGGGGTACGGACTCAAAATTAAGCCCGCAAAAGCACAATAATCAATTCTCGACTAAAGCTGCTAAGGCATTACATATTTCATTCAAGATGAATAAAATAAACCTCTTAAAGACTGCTTAAAATCGTTGTTTACTAAATTCCATCCTCACTTGAATTATTTATATTACTGTTTTGGGTTGTGTCTCCAAAAGTTAATTATTTTACAACAACTGCTGTCCGTGTTTTGTTCAAGTTGCTTGAAGAATTGACCAACCGGTGACTACACGCGTCGTAGAAGGCGACTAAAAAATCACTAAGATCTAAACCAACGTTAGAAAGGGCATTCGGTAGGTGAGCGCCTAGACTCCAGAAATTACTACAAATATTTAAACGAATTGAAAAGTTTCAAATAGAGGATTGGCTGGTGGTGTGGTGTAGGAGAGAGGATTTGAGACAGTCAATTTGTATCCGAACCCTGATTAACTGAGATTCAAGGATGACGATGATGATGACGTGCTGTCCGTATAGTAATCGAATTTAAAAAAAAATAAATACTATACAAATCCGATCCACAAAAGCCTAATGCTTCTAACAATTAAAGATTTTAAATTAGTTTATGGTATCCTATTCATACTAAAATACAGTATAGATACAAATTGTTACGAGATATTTGAAATTCATAATATATATTTATAATACTAAAAGGCTAAGGTTAACGTCAGTTTCCTCACTCGAAAGCGATGTCAGTGACGGGAGAGCCCAGGATTTGAACCCAGCACATACTGATCCGCGGTCGAGTATCTTACCGACTTCGCCACTGGCTCCAGCCATACAAATAAATACAAATAATTACTCATACAAATAAATCTTAAATATCTTTTATATTCATAATATCATTGCAATAACATTATTATCTGAAATAAACTTATCTCACAGATTTTATATATATATATATATCTTTAATGTTTCAACTTATCGAACTTCTTTGCCCGAGGAAAGGCTTAAAAATTAGAGATTCCACGCTTTGGGAGTCTTTAACAATAGAATTAAAAACCTGAGCTTTATTTCTTCAATTAAAATTCAATCTCCGATCCTGGCTCGCTGCTAGATGCTGGCATGTTTGCAGGTTATCTATTATTCATAATTCTTTGAACGTTGATCTCAATTTTAAAGAACAATTTTACTATTTGACGTTTTCTCCGTTACCGTTACGCTATTTAACAGATTGCCATTTTTCCAACTATAGTATTCATATATCCCTGTGTTGTACTCGGGTGTGGTTGGGACCACTGCAGAATAGGGCAACCGCAAACAATCTGCTGCGTGTACGTAAGAGGCGACTAAGGCAGGAGCTGAGGATGGCAAGAGGGGAATCACCTCACCATGAAATATTTTCCCCCAGGATTAAATGGTAATTAATCCTTGTAACTGAGAAAAGCAACAGGAAACCACCTCAGAAACCATACTTTTCCCAAGCTATAGGCTACATAAGCTATGGATAAGGCATTGACTTTGTGAAGGGATTAAATTGTTGATCTAAGGAGTGCTCTTGTGGGGCGAGAAAGCAGAGTTTGAGTATGAATATGTACCTTGAACCTGCCACTTGGAAGTGCACTGAAGAGAATTATGCATATATCTGTTTTGGTGATTTAATTTAATTATAGTTGATTCTGAATACATTATTCTGATGATGCACACACAGATATAACTAATTATTTTATAGCGTTACATTGTTCTTGATATATTCTAGTCGACTATACTTTCCAGCCTGTTCCATAGGTTGATGTTCTTTGTTCGTGCATGAAAAGAAAATGTCCGAGATTCTTTAGATAAGCTGTGAAATTCGCCAGACTCGTAGATTCCATTAAGTCGACAATATTCATCCTGAGATATGTACGTACAGTACTAATAGTACTGAAGTACTGAAACAGACTGGGCTAAGTGTGTAGCACGAGCAGTTTAAGTGTCAGGCTACTGATCAGCAGGCGTAAGGTTCAAACTCATTCCTTCACGGTCACTGACAAATGAAAACTTTTTCAGAGAGTAAGTTGACGTTACGCTAGATGTTATTTGCCCTTTTGACAATACACTGAACTTTGCAGCTTTGTACTATATACATGCAGCTCTTAAAATCTAGCTTAAAGACAAAAAATTAAAATTGAGATTACTGTGAGAATTAATCAATAACAAAATTATTATAACTTGTAAAATTAAGCAGAAGTACATGTAGTAAAAAAGTCTTTAGAAATGTTCCCAAACCTTTAATAGCTTTCCTTGCAGTCTCGTCAGAAACCTTACCGCTATTCATCAAAGAGGCCTGAATATTCTTCTACAATAAACAGATGCAGACATTAAGCATTGTACAGGATATCCAATTGGGAATTGCTGCAAATAGGTGCTATTAAAGATACGACTAATCATGGAATAAAAGCAGCTTGAAGACCGATCACATGTCGTGACACTGCTGAAGAAATGAGGGTATATAAAATAGAATAACTAAATTTAAGCATCGTTATTTGAATATACATGTACTGACGCGTTTTAAGAAATTTAAAAACTAATAATAATCATGTATTAGAAACTAAAGGATCAAAATAGATGCTGCTCGTGTATTCAATATGTAAAGAAGTAGAATTAAAATTAAATGATGCAAAGCACACCAATATGTTGCATCAATAGGTATTAATCTTCAGAAAAGGTCTTCGTAGTGAGCCGGTGGCTTGGCATGCTGTTCGATAGCGAATGTTTGACGTTAAACTTGGTTTTAGACTTTAGCTGTATAAATATCTTACATGCATAGGTTTTTAATTATATCTGTCATTGTTAAGTAAATGTCCAAAGAACCATGGAAATGGGATATGAAATATATTTAGTTATATTACTACACGTACAAAATAATGGCTATTAGGGACATTGGTCCATTTGTGGCAACTCAACCCAACTTTAGTTACTGGACCCAACCCAGCCCAACCAATGGATCTATGATGGATAAATAAATTCAAATCCTAATCCGACCGAACCCAACCCATGGCCATATCGGGCCGCATTTTTAGCAAAATTGGCACATTTTTAATGAGTTCTAAGAAGTGTCGCCACTTTCTTTCACAAATTGTATTGTGAATCTCATAGACTGACAGTACAGATTTTAATTTCATTTATTATTTTAGCATTATGGAATTTCTCTTAAATTGTTTAAATTGACGCGACTGGACGCCCAACCCGACTCAATTCACGCATGTCGTCGAAATTGGATCCAAACATAGCCCGACCAATGGATCATCCCGACCCATGCCCACCTCTGGACTTTTCACTCAAAATCAGAACTATCTTATATAAGGGGCATTATTTCACGATCATATAAACGATATGCCATTATAAATCGTTTCTTTTAAACATATCTGTAAAAACATAAATTATCGCAAAAACACATGTATTAATAAACTAACTTCAAAGTACACATTTTGGTGATATATAAAGCATATCTTTATTTATCAGAATAACTTAGAAAACAAAAGAAATAGAAAATGTGCAGAACGAACAATAAAACAGTGGAACTGATCATATTAACACAAATATATTTTTGGAGCTTTATTTCACCATTCAGGTAGCATACGAGAAAACAACAAAAAAAACATTAAAAGCATATAGGAATATACATGTAGAATGACACTAGTAATGTATTCATACGAGTAAACATAAAAAATAGAAAAGACAATTTTCAAAGAAAGCATAATAAATTTAAACCAGCTACTAAAATACAAATACAAATTTACTTTTCAGCGATCGTTCTAAGTTTTTTCGTAATAAAGACTTCTAGGACTTCGAAATAGCACTTTACGCTAATTTACACAAATAGCAATTCTTAAGATGATTACACTACCGGTAATGCATATTAATTTGAAAGTACAGATCAGTCAAATAATAATAAGGCTTAACTTACAATGGCTAACATATCATCAGGTACCATATACCCTTCAGTGTCCTCTGAACGTCTGACTTCTTCGTAAACAACGTTCACGTCCTTCTTGGACGTACCTTATGAAAAAACAAGCACAATAAGCGGGTAGATATACATAAGGAAAGTTAATGGCATAATATTTAATACTAGATGTACCCGTGTGCAAAAATGCACATATCTAGGAAAAATGTGTACTTTTAACTTAACGTAGATTGAACCCAAACTTCTCACTTCTAAATCGGACGTTCTAGCAATGTACCATACGACTTTCAGTAAATCAATATATGGAAATTTCATATATATGAAAAAGTTGTTTTAATTAGAAATTAAAATAGGTTGAACGATTATGCGCCAGGGACCTGCCGTTAGGCAGTGCACTATAAGATAATTTGTTATAAAGAAGGTCTTAGTCTAAGTCCAACATATTTCAAATTTGGACCTATCTAGAATTTTCGAGTACCTAGAAATATTAAGTATCTAGAATTACCCGAGTTACCCGTGTTGTGTTTGGGTTGCTGAAGAATAGTCCTATCATGGACTTCACGGGTAGTAAAAGGTGCAAAGCAAGCACTATAATCCAAACCAACGTCAGTGAGGGCTTTCGGTTGGTGAGCGCCTAAGCTCCAGAATTGCTACCAAATTTTCTAAAACAATTGGATAATTCTATGCGTATCCTGAACAATAATGTACCTGCATAACGGTGGAAATTACATTAATCATAAATGTAAATTAGATAGTATAAGTTATTCACTACCAGCTTGTATGTATTCGTTATACTGTCCTATCTCGTCATACGTATACACTTCTCCTTCAATATATGAATGGTGCGTTTCAGGGCCACCGTGTACAAGTTGATTCAGTTTGTTCTGTTCTGTCAGTCTATACCCAAACCCCGTCTCTCTACATAGAAAGCTCAGCCAGTTCCCATGTTCAACCACGTCACCAATCTGTCAACAGCAAACCACAGAAGCAAATGCCAGAGCAATAGCTGAAAAGCAAGGCAACTTTCAAGAATACATTAATTTTATTATCAAAAACTAAGTCATTATAGATGTCACAAACCGCTACAGTAATATTAGCAGTTGGAACTCACCTTCTCAGCGTACTGCTAATAAATGACAGGAACCAGAAAAAACTGAGCAATTTCTATCCTATCCTATGATTTCTTTCCTTGTTTATTTACACAAGAAATGCATTAACAATAAAAGCAATTTTCAGTCTCCGTGTTTCCGTGTATCGCTAAATCTATTACTTCTGCTTTTTTATAATTACTTCAAATTTCGTCCCCTTTAATATACATAGAAACTACAGAGCTTTTCGTTTAACTTGTTCTTCATCCTATTTCTTTGCGTATATATCAGCTGTCCATATCTACAAACTAAGAACTCCTGAATTAATATTCGTTGGTATGGTGCTCAAGAACTTCTGCAGTAGTATTATTTGATTCATTGAGTACCTTGGTACCAAAGAACATCTGCATCAAGTATTTGAATACTTTGGTACTCAAGAACCTCTGCAAAAATATTCATTGAGTACTTTGGTACTCAAGAACTTCCTCACCAGTATTCATTGAGTACTTTTATAGTCGAAATTTTAACTAATTTATTTTCACAATACACACAGTTCCAAAGCGTCCGGATGCACTGATTTGTTATTTTTGCAATTTTAATCTACTAAGAGAGTCATATTTATCAGACAACTCTGAAGGGTCAGTTTCATCTTGTTCGTTACATTACACATATTGAATACTGTACGTGCCACAGAGTTCCCTGTTTAGTTACAGTTCTTGTTATTTCCTCCACTCCCCTTGATTGTTAAAAATCGTTACCATTTGATAATACAAAGTGCGGCTGAAACGGATTTAAGAATAACCTTTCAACCCCCTGGTGTTTTTTAAAGCTGTTAGCATTCAATCTTCCAGATGGTTGCCTATCCAAGTACTAAGCGAGATCGGCGTTGATTAATTTTATTTACTAAGCACACACCACTCTCAAAATACTAAGTCGCTCCCCAATTACGTGGTTCATACGAGAAATCTCGGATAAAAAGCTCGTATAGTCATACTAACTGTAATATTTAACATTTACCCTTCGCTTCTTCATTTTTTGTGTTTCTTAACTAAATCCAATAAAAAATTAACTTACATTAACTTAAGTAACGTAACGTTGATAAAGTATCGTAACGTAATATAAGGGAAAGAAACCTATCGTAAGAGTAACGTAATTAGCGTAATGTATTTTCATTAGCTATTGAACTTTTAAATAAAGAAGCCTCGTAGCGCATTGTTGCCGCCTTAAGTTATCATTATAACTCACATCGAGAAAGATTTCCTGTTGTTTTTGACAGATTTTAATCGCGAATTGTTTCTTAACTTCTGCTCCAGGCAGCTCTACAAGAGCTCCAGGTAGCGCAACAGAGAAGTCCATTTTGTTGTCTGATTGATTCTTGTGAACCTCCAGACGTCCTGGCTTAACAGTACAATAGCGATGCATCCACTTCCTTCCAAACGAATCTCCGGTCTCTCCAAAGTTACACGACACGTACAGATGTCCTACAACAGCAGGCCTTAACATTTATTCTGTAAACATTTTATAACTTTACAAACATTCGTAGTGTTAAGCATCATTAAGCATCATTATATCGTTTAAAAATTGTATGTCGGCAGCTGTCAGTGGAAGCAAATATTCTTTGCTTTGAATTAATTTAACAATTCAAGTCTAAAATAATGATGACCGTATGATGATAGCTATTGTACATGTGTATATTATTTATTCATATCCAATATATATATATATATATATATATATATATATATATATATATATATATATATATATATATATATATATATAGTAATTGAATAAAATCAGAGCTTTGTAGACAATCAGGCTCCGTCGTAGTTCTGCCCATGAAAGATACGATATTATCGGTACTAGCGATTCGCGATAGTTTCTCAACGACTCATAGACGACTCATATAAAGAGCACCTAGATAGCTGCTATATATACATTTTCTATATGTACACATGTATGTAAATATATATACATTTACAGTATAAATATATATATATATATATATATATATATATATATTTATATATGTATATATTATATATATATATATATATATATATATATATATGTATATATATATATATATATATATATATATATATATACTGTATATTTTATAACTGACACCCCAAATTGTTTTAACAATAAAGCCGTAAGAAGTTGACGGATGTTCTTGAAATTTGCAGCACTTGCCCAGCAGCCAATTCTTCAAAACAGAGAAATTTCGTTTGAATATCTTTAATAACGTGAGAGTTATAGTTTTGTGAATAGGAGTGGGATCAGATAAGAAATTTCCAGTACAGGATTACGGGCGTGTTACATTTAGTGCAGATTATCTCTATAAAAATTATGGCTAACACGAAATTAAAAATTTCTGCTACTGCTATTTTGAAGAGCAATCTTTTTTTCAAAACGACGTAAAATACGTGCTGATATGTTCTTAATTGACAAAGTTATTGACCTGTTTATGCATGCATTGCATAAAGAGAATTAACGAAGTTATTTTAACAGTGGCGCTACAGGACGCCACTGCAGTGGCTGTGGTGATAGCAGTTGACACAGACATACAATGCATGCATTAAAAGTTCAATAACTTTGTCAATGAAGAACACATCAGCAAGTATTTTACGTCATTTTGAAAATAAGTGATTGCTCTTCAAAATGGCATTAGCTGAAATTTTATGACCTGTTAGCTATTATTTTTATATAGATAATTTTACGCTGCAAGTAACACGCCCGTAATCCTGTACTGAAAATTTCTTATCTGACCCCACTCCTATTAACAAAACTATAACTTTCACGTTATTAAGGATATTCAAACGAAATTACTTTGTGTTTGGTAGAATTGGCTGCTGATCAAGTGCTGTAAATTTCAAGAACATCGGTCAACTTCTTACGACTTTATTATTAAAACAATTTGGGGTATCAGTTATAAAAAACACAGTGTATATATGTATGTATATATATATATATATATATATATATATATATACTATAATGAATAAATGTGTTTATACACATATATAAAGTATATATATATATATATATATATATATATAAATACAGTATGTATATTGTATATTATATATATATATATATATATATAACTGGTAAAGCTAATGTTAACGTCAGTTTCCTCACTCGAAAGCGATGTCAGTGACGGGCGAGCACAGGATTTGAACCCCGTACATACTGATCCGCGGTCGAATAACTTACCGACATCGCCACTGGTTCCAGCCAACTACTGTATATATGTATGTATATATATACATATATATATATATATATATGCAGTATATACATATATATATACATATATATATATATATACATATTCATCATCCCTTAAATCCTAGTATAACCAGGGTTGGCATACGAATAAACTTTCTTTTATCCATTCGTTTAAGTTGTATATATACATATTATATAAAACTATATACATATATATATATATATATATCTTAGTGCACAGCCTACTGGCAGGTCCATGGTACATAACGCCTCCACTCTTCTCTGTCTTCCGCCATCCTCTTCATTTCCACATATGAGTGGGTCTTTAAATCATCTAACATACATAATCTCGGCCTTCCCCTGCCTCTTTTTCCTTCCATTCTACCTTCTATGACCTCTTTTAATAGACCTTCCCCCCTTAGAATGCGTCCTATCCATCTCTTCTTCCTATTTCTTAATACATTTATCAACTGTCTATCTGTGCCAACTCTCTCCAGGACTTCCTCATTTGTAAGTTTTTGAGTCCAACTAATCCTCTCCATTTTCCTCCAAATCCACATTTCCAATGCCTCCAGTTTCCCAATATCTTCCTTCCTTAAGGTCCATGTTTCACATCCTTACAATAGCGTGGTCCAAACCAAAGTATATGTATATATATATATACATATATATATATATATATGTATATATATATGTGTGTGTGTATATATATATATGCATATATATATATATTGAATGTATATATATATATATATATGTATTTGTGTATACAGTATATGCAGTATGTATATACTATATACAAGTATATACTGTATATATATATATATATATATATATATATATATATATATATATATAATTTCTTAAATTAAAACACACAAGAAATAATATAGATTGTATCTACTGTATGAATGTGCATATTATAGTCTATAGTATAAGCAATATATACTCTATGTATATACTCAGTATACTGCGTACTGGAAGGTCCATAATATGCCTCCACTCTTTTCTGTCTTTTGTTTTCACTTTATGTCCATACTAGATTGAATATTTATAAGATATAGCATTCCTAATCTCGGTCTGTCTCTGCTTCTATTTCATTCCATTCTTCCTTCTGTGACCTCTTGTAGTAAATTATCCTCCTTTAGAATATATGTCCTGTTTAGCTCTTTTTTCCTAGTTCTTGGAGCATTTATCGATCGTCTATCTAAGATTCATCCGCAATAGATAGAGCAAATTCCATTAAAATTATTAAATCATTTAATATTACTAATTATCATAAGCACGTTATTATAGGATTGGAATAGTCTTAAAAACCTGAGATGCGTATGTCAGGATCAGCATATAGCGGATCATTAGAGACTTGCTTCTGATCGATTTTACTGCTTTTCTTCTTACCAAAAGTGCTTTTCAGGGTATTCACGAGGATTGTTCTCTTACTGGTATCGTTAACTGCAGAACGATTTAACCAGAAATTCGGTGTAAGACATATAAAAAGAAATACAGTAAAACTAAACATTTGTCTTATTGTTCATGACCAATTTGTTTTTAATGCTTAGGCTGTGCTTAATACTTGTTCAAATTTATCTTCAAATTCTAAAATATTTAAGTTAAGACACTAATATAAATAGTGCTATATATCGGAGTTTTAGGCACTAAATTAGATATAATTTATATATACGTTATACATGTATATCGGAGTGTTGGGAACTTAAAAGGGAACATTATCAGTGTTTGCATGTGGCAGAAGTAAGAATGTTGCGTCTAATGCGTGGTAAAACTAGGAAAGACAGAATGAAAATGAATTGGTGAGGATGAATTTGAGTATTGAGGTGAGTGGATTAGGGATAGGATGGCTCAATCGAGATTGAGATGGTATATTGATATTGTGAGAAAGGCAGATGATAATGTAGTAAAAGCGCGTTTGGAAGAGCTGGATGTTAAACTAGAGAGAGGTCGACCACATTATTGCCATTATCCCGCCTCATTATTGACGTGGGATACGGTGATTAAGAAGGACATGAAGAATAGGGAATTGACTGGTGATATGATATGGGACTGAGAGTATTGGAGAAGGTCTATTCGTATCCCAACCCTAGTTAACTAGGGATTCAAGGGAAGAAGAAGCTGATGATGATGATGATTAGATACTAATATAGGGCCTACATGCATTCTATGATGCGAGATAGTTATATTGTACTATAATCAAAATATACAATTAAATTTTGTATAATTAAGCCTACTGATATTAATACTGCAAGATATTTGTAGATTTATAACCATAATCTCGCATATCATTCAGAAATATTTGATCTAAAATTTAAGCATAAAAACTCCTCAAATTCTGTTTTTCGCAAAAAATGCGCACAAATAAAATGCCAATATTTAGAGCTAATCATACACGGTTGGATTGGTTCCAATTGAAATTCTGGGTTTTAAAAAGTGAATCCTCTATTTATTACACAACAAAATAAGGCATAACTTTAAAAAAGCGTAAAATCGCATTAGAGTGAAAGGATCAACTTTGTTGCTATCTATCACTTTTATACCACAAGTTTAAACCGTTAAGCAATTTAGTGAATTTTCCGTTTAACCAGTCCTGTGAATGTCTGAGATTTTACTCTCAGTTCAGCGCGTCTAGGATTCGAAACCACGAAAATTCAATTCACTTCAGAATCTGTCACGTAAAACTTAATGACGTTACTACTAAGCTGTTGAGACATTCTAAAAAATCAAAAAAGCTATACAGAACACATATGGCTCCATGGTGGTTTACACATGATTTTTCACATCCATTCTTTTATTTGCAAAAGAAATATGGATCTTAAGGAAGGAAGATATCATAAAACTAGAGGCTTTAGAAATGTGGATATGGAGAACGATCGAAAGGACTAGCTGGACACAAAAGGTTACATGTGAGGAAGTTCTGGAGATAGTTGATACAGATAGGTAGTAGATAAATGTATTAACGAATAGGAAGAAGAGCCAACTCATTATAAGGGAGGAAATTATAGGAAATTATAGGACACATTATCAGGGAGGAAAGTCTCTTAAAAGAAGTCATGGAAGGCAGAATGGAAGGAAATAGAGGCAGGGGCAGGCCGAGATTAGGAATGTTAGATGAATTAAAGATCCACCTCATATGCGGACATGACGAGGAATGCGGAAGACAAAGCAGAGTGGAGGCGTTAAATACCATGGACCTGCCAGTAGGCAGTGTACTAAGGGAGAGAGAGAGAGAGAGGTGATTTACATTTAATTTCTAAATGTGTGAGAGACTTCAATATATGTACAAGTACGTGGCAAAATTAATATGAAGCTTTACATTCCATCTTAAATTCCATAATAAGTCTAGTATTAAATTCATCAATTTATCATTACGCAAAAAGACAATCTTATTAAAACATACAGGAAAGTTTCTTATCCAAACTCGTTCCTTGAACTTTCTCGACACTTCCAAAACTGAACTTTTCACCGGACACCGGCTGATCAATCAAAAAATTGATGTCAAGGTAAATCATATTCTTAAGCAAATACAAATAAATTGAAGCATAATAATGATGAATATGATAAAAAAGATGGTTATATGGATGTTGATGATGATGGTGATGTTGGCAGTGTTGATGAACATGTGAATGACGTCAAGGATGATGATGATGATGATGACGACAAAAATAAAAATAATACAAACAGTAACAATAAATTTAACAGTATACAAAAACAGTACAAAAATAACAATAGTGATAATATTAGTTGTAATAGTATTAGTGATAATAATAATAATGATTATGGTGCTAATACTACTAATAATAATAAAATTATAAAAAATAAAAATAATAACCATAATCACCATCAGCGGCATCATCATCATCGTCATCATTTGGATTTAAATTTGGGGGGCGGGATTAGAGCAGTCGGTTAAGCTGCGCGTCAGTTGAACAAAGTTAAGCTCCATCGCGCCGGTTAGTACTTTGTGGGCGACCACCTTGGAAGACCGAGTGTTGACAGCTTTGAAAGAAAAAAAATCCCGAGGGTGTTGGAAGGTTATTCTTAAATCCGCGCCGGCTGCAATTGATGCGCCAACAAAAGGCAACGATTACTAATAACCATGGAGGGGAATGGAGGAAATAACGAAAACTACAAAAACAGAAACCAAGAAAGGAAACCATGTAGCACATGCGGTATGTCATGTGTGTAACTAAAGGAACAAAAAAATAATAATAATAAATCATCATCAGCACCAGCAGTGGCAGCATCATCATCTTCTCCTAAATCCAAATTTAGTTAGGGTCGGGATACGAGTAGACCTTCTTTTCCATTCGTTTTAGAAAGGTTAAATAATAATAATAATAAATAAATATAATATAAATATAGTAAGTAAATAATAATAATAATATTATAATAATAATAATAATAGTTAATGTAATTAATGAATCAACATCATCATTATCATCATCATCATAATAGTTATTATAATTATTATTAACTTTATTATTAATTTTATTATTATTATTATTATTATTACTATTATTATCGTTATTATCATTAATAATATAATAATAATAATAATAATTATTATTATTATTATTATTATTATTATCATTACTATTATTATGAAGATGTTGATGATGATGTTGATTATTATTATTTTTTTTACTCCGGTGTAAAGAACCTGGGGTTAGATAAAAACGATTCAAGCAATACGTGCTGAGTCGCCGCCCGGCTACTCGAGGTCATCAATCGGCTTAAAAGAATTGTTGAATCAGATTGCATTATTGTTATTATTATTATTATTATTATTATTATATTATAGTTAACAGTAATAGTAGTAGTATAACTAGCAATGGTAATATTAATTTAGTTAATGAGTTAACAGCCATGAGGCACTTATAAAAATCAAATCCACAAAATTATTAATAACAAATTATCCAGTAAAACTATCTGTTGGTACATTTACAAAACTGGTCAATAAAACACAGCTTAGCACAACTCAAGCTCGTTTTCGATGCCACAAGAAAAAATTCAGTGATTTCGATGCTGTTAAACTTTTATCTTAATGCTATTGGACCATTTTTTACTCACGGAGGTCGTTTACTGCAATTACCTAGGTGAATAACCAAAAACGAATTTAGAATAACGAGCCATACAGTTAGATTTTTAATAAGGAGCCATATACATCGAAAGGTATTACCGCGAAATTTATAAAAATTATGCCGGCATAAAAGAATTCAAGAGTTAAAATGTTAGCGTTAATCTATTGATACATGAATAATTCAAGTAACTTGACTATAGTACAAGGAGTTATCCATTGTTGTTGTTGTCCATTACAAGTTAGAAAAATTATATTAATAGAATGGAACAAAGTATATGAGAGCTAACCAGAATGACTGACTCTGAGCTGAGCGTGGAGGCTAGTAGGAGTTCAGAGGGTCTCTGAGGGACGGGGGGTCGAGGGGTGACGAGAGAGGACGAGGCGGCTGTGTTGATATCCTGCGCAGTACAAGTACAGTCCAGCGTTATTTAACAATTACACATTTATGTACACATTTAATCAGATTAGATTATACTGAACGTGAATTCCCTGAAAATTCAAGATTACAGTAACTGTTTGTAAAAGACAGATGAAGAGGCAGACATTCATACATGCGTTTAGTTAAAGTACGTACCCTGACCCATTCTTTGATTGAACTCAGTTCTTTGGAATAGAACCAGTACGTATCTCGGCCAGGGCAGGAAAGTCTTAATTCGTGGTATTGGCTCTTATCTGCCCCCTCCATGCAAACGGCTTCATAGCCTTGAATGTCAACATTCAGCTGCGGCTTCGATTCCTTCCCTGTACTAAAGCAGGTCAGACTGGAGCCAGAGAGAACGCAGTGCCACTTGGTCATCTTGAGCGTGCCCTTGTAGTGTAGGATACCTGAACGTATAAATCGAATGTCTGATGCTTCTAGCATGGAAGCCGTCTTCAGATTTCTTACATAACTCCTATAACTCCTGTCGATAACAACCAATATTCATAAATGCTGCAATTATAACTGAAAAATATAATAACAATTTTACTAATACTAAATTCTACGGAAAGCACTTAAACATTGAATACATACATGTAGAATACAATATGATATGAATGTATGTTATTTATGATATCATACATTAAACTGTCTCCAGTTGATGAATGCTAAATAGCAGTGATAACATTTTACTAGAAAAGTTATTTTGCCTATCAAGATTCAAAGTCTTATACCCAATACAATAAACGGAAAGATATTCTTGCCGACAGCAATCTCTACCATTTGACTTTATCCGCGAGATAATTACCAATCTGCTTTTTGCATACTATGAAACTTCTCTATTCTCACCTTTATCTTGAGTCTGTAACGTCACATTTCCAAGAATTCTAACCATTTAAGCGGATTTCGTGCTCTCCTATTGGCTGGAGCAACCTGCGACGGTTGAGTATCAGCCCCTGGCGACAACTTTTGTTTTAATCTACCGGTGAGAATAACCGCCCGATCTCGAAACAATAACTATCCCGTAACATGTAGCTGAAATCAGCTCAGATACCGACCGACATCTCGTTCATAAGATGCAAAAGCGATTTACGGCGACGATATCGCTCTGATCTTCGCTTTATAAGATCAGCGGTTAATCAACAAGGGACCCAGTTTTTTACCACAGTGCTTGTGTGTATGTAAGCTGCAAAATAATTCTATGGTAGTTAGCAATGATGAGGGAAAATGAAGGAATTGAGGAATAAATAATTAGATGAGTCAAATTGTTGAAACCTATGAAGATTCAAATGATCAAGCTATGCTTCTTAGAAAGCAAAGTTTAGAAGCAAATGATATTAAAGTGTCTGAATGACACGCTATTGAGTATGCTAGAGAGATGACGATGACGATGATGATGATGATAATGATGATAATGATGATAATGATGATAATGATGATGACGATGAGATTTATTAAACGACTGCTAGCGTTAAAGTATTCCTAAATACCTAATAACTTAGGCAATGTAAAACTGAAACAGTAGTTAGAAGAATTTGCTAAAATATAATACTGTTAGATACTTTGGTTGTCTTCTGAAGTCTAGTGAACCCCCTATAATGGAAGGAGCAGCAATCTGATCATAGAGGTTTGCATCTTCTTCCAAACTCTCATAGTCTGTAACACTGTCATCTATACAGAATTAATACAAAATTTCAAATTTGATTGAGTATGCAAGAAACAACAAATTTCTTTATTGTTTGAAGTACTCACATATAACGCCTACTTTAAAGTCTTTGCACTTGGGACGGTTTAAAGAGCGTATCATTTACATGACGTCTTAACCTTAACCATAAGCCTTTGTCCATTACCACACCTATACAAAGTTGTATGTTTCACTTTATTAAAATAATGCAGCCTGCTGTTATTCGGTCTTCTAAATAATTACTCTCGTAAGACCTAGCTTAAATTCAAGCTCTAAACTATCTGATCGTTTTTCCAGCACGCTGCATCGCAGATCTGAATTCTTTTCCATCCAGTCTTCGAATGAGCCACATAGGCCTTTGGTTCCCTAAAATATGTTCCATAGGCAGTTGAAGACCTACCTTTTCTATCCAGTGTCCATGATGTAGCTGCTATCAGCAGCTACATCATGGACACTGGATGGAAAAGACCTACTGGTTTTCAAGATTTCGGAATTTACAACGTTTTGGACCTTCTCTTAGCTACGCGACTTGGATTTGCTCAGTGTTTCATGTTGTCATGAACGATAGTAGCACTCTAGTTGTTGTTATGTTAAACACAATAAAGACAAAGTTCAATATTACCATTAGGAATTTTTCACATGGGCCTAATTGCGCTCTCCCTAGATTTTTGTTCGCGATTACGCCAATGTAATTGTATATATTAGTATAATTAAGCCATTTACAGAATTTGAACCGTTTTCGAACACGTATGTCAATTGATAATTAATCTGAAGCTGCTTATAAAACATTCCGGTTCGATAATATTTTGAGTATGATTTAAATGCATATGCTAAGCTTTAATCAACAGGTAGCCAACTACTTACATAATAAATTTTGGACGATTGCGTCCTTACTTAGTCTACACTTTAATAAAAATCTTATGTAACTGAAGAGAATATACGTATATATGGCAAGCTGTACAGTTACTCAATTCATGTCAAGCAATTTTATTACCTGTTACAATATTTTAAGATTAACGTCAAAAACAACAATATAGTTCCACTAACAGATGCTGAACTTCCATGTATAGCAGCAGTTAATGAGGCAGTCTGCAATAATTAATAAAATTGTGTAGGATTAATCGAACGTGAGCCACATACCAGATTCGTTTGATTCGTCTGCATGTATAGGCTTATTTTGATTTGTGTTGAACGCTCGCTGAGACGATTGTCTAAAACAGAAATCGTGTTCATATGCAATTTTTCTTTGTAAGTAATAATATTTCTAACGGACAAACAAATTTAATTAAAATAATAATTTAAACAATTTGAATTACATTCTTTAATTTAAAAAAAATTACAGTATAATATGTCTTCGGGATTGGTTTGAACTGGCGTTAAACTAAACTTTACCCTTTTGATTTAAAACGTATAAAAAGTAAACATGCATTATAGTGAAATGATCAACTGTGTTGATATCTATCACTTTTTTAATGCCACATGTTTAAACCGTTAGGCAATTTTTAGTCCATTTTCCGTATAACCAGTCCAGTGAATGTCCGAGATTTTACTATCAAATCAGCGCGGCTGGGATTCGAACCCGCGAGAGTTCAATTCACCTCAGGATCTGTCATTTAAAACTTCATGACGTTACCCCTACGCTATTGAGACATTCATTACATATACATATACATGTAGCTCTCTGGTTCATATTGCGAAAGATATAAGTGGTGGACAAGCAAGCCTAAAAATATCAGTCTGCGTCCCTGCGAGTTAAGCTTAGTGAAAATATAATTCAGATGCTGCAATCCATTTCTTAATATAGACCTGCACCTTTCTTCGATCTTAAATTAAATATTCACACTGTTGAACGGATAATCTAAACCTCAAAATACGTAAGAGGTTGAATGTGCTAGGGTTGCTTGCTTGATTGTGATTGCACAGAGCCTAGTAAGAGTAGTGGAGGTATTGGAGGCAATGGCAGAGGAAAGTGGAAAGTTTGGATTGAGAATTAATTTAAGTAAAACCAAATTAAGTCATTAATTAACACATAAGTAAGTCTGCTAAGTAGTTTGACCTCAGGAAAAAGAGATCTAAATTTTAAAAATGTTTGTTTATCTCGGAAGCGAAATGAAAGTTGTAGGAGGATCAGATTTATAAATTAACTGAAAAAATGGCTGTTGCAGTAACAGCGATTAGCTAGTTATAAAGATGTTGAGAAACTGTCAAACTTGAGATTAAACTAAGAATTCTTACCTCCTGCGTCATAAAGGTAAGACTCTAAGGGTAAGAATCGTAGGAATTAACAAAAGCAATGAAAGAGAAATTTAATGCCCACGGAAACAAATGGCTAAGGAGAATACTAAGAATCAGGTACACAGAGCACGTAATAAATGAGAAAATTAGGATAATGACAAAACAACAAATGGCAAGTGAAATCATCAAGAAAAGAAGAATGAAATGGGCTGGACATATGCTACACATGGAAGAAAGTATAAAACCTCGAAAGATATATTAACTACAAAGTAGATAGCACAAAGCACTGAGAAGACCTAAAATAAGATGGAAAGACTGCTTCGAAGAAAACCTTAAGGCTGGTGGAACTGGCATTTATGTGACAACAGAAGACATAAACTGAATGATATCGAAGAAATGGCGAAAAATAGAATTTGTGAAAGAATATCATACAGAAATCTATATTGGAAATAACCCTAGAATGATCGCATGACATGACATAGTATCATTGGCATGACATGTTCAGCGAAAGAGTTATGACACAGGCCTAGGAAAGTCAATAGTTTTTACCAGAATAAAATGAACTTCATGCAGTATGTCTAATAACATCATAACTTATGCATACTTGCTGCAGTCAACGATAATCTCTTCGTAATTTACAGGAAGAGCCTGAAATGAAGAATAATAAAATTGTTAGAATGTAAAAAATAATCATACATCAAGTCATATTATGTAAAGTTATTGAAAAGTCATACAATAGCTTTAATCTTCGCTATTAAATCGGCTGTAATTCATGCTATGTCTTTCGTTTTTCTATTATGTTACAATCATTCACAGAAGTGTAAATCCTTAAATTCTATTCATATTCGCTTTCTTTCACTTACTACTCTCTTTCTCATTCTCTCTCTCTCTCTCTCTCTCTCTGTTTGACTCTCTCTCTCGCTCTCTTTCACTTTCTCTCCCTTTCTGCATATCATATTGAAATGCAAATGAAATATTGTATAAAATGTCAACAGAATATTTTAGAATTGTCAAAAAGGCACTAAGTTGATAATAGAAAATAAGTCAGTACTGATTTTGAAAAGCCACAGTAAGCCTATTAAAATGAGATTTAACAGTTAGCTTACTAATATGAGGTAATAATTTGTAAGTTTACACTTTTTATCACTTTTAATTGTTACGTCTTTTTAGAAACAGCATTTCGCAAAATTACCGATAACATGTTCGCAGGGAATAATGTTACAGGCTTCTATGATAAGATTAATGGCAGAGAGAGGTCAATTTTTAGCAATCCTTCGTTGCTGACCTTTTATTCATGAAACTGACGACAAATCATAGTGAAACTGACGCTAAATTAACTTAAACTTTGTACAGCATTAATAATTTATCTACAAAGTAATAAAAATGATTTTAATGAATTTCCATCTCTCTTTCTCTCTCTCTCTCTCTCTCTTTCTCTTATTTTCATCTCCCTCTCACACTTCAAGTGTGCAGAAACAGTGCCAATATACATATTCTTATGAATAATGGACAACCGCACCTGCATAAAAGTAATCTAACTAACCCATGCGACTAATGCCTAGTACATATAGTAGCTTTTACCTTTAAAAATGTTAATGTTTAAAATAACACCAGTTACCCATCTCAGTAGCTGCATAAGTCTGCTTTAACATAACACTAACATTTCTTCTAGGATCTATTTAAAAGTATCTTATATCTAATATTTCATATCATACTTAGACATTCGCTATTTCTAATTTAATTTGATAGCTAAACAACTCCTAATTATGATTCCAACAACTCAAGAACTCCCCCTCCACTCTCTAGTGTTCTGCCGAATGACAGTCTCGGCACAAATCCATACTCACATTCTGTTGTCTACAATCCATAAAGAGCACTCCATCGATTAAAGAGTTAATCTTCTCATAAAAGGCTATGCTTACCCATACCTTAATGTAGCCTCTAGTTTAGTAGTAAAAGAACTTTTGAGGTGGTTTCTCATTTCCTTCCTCAATTCTTGCTCCGTCTCCTCTTACGACACGTGCAGTTTACCGTAGGTCTATGCTTCAGTGGCCCGGACACAACACGTATGTTAGACTACAAGCATGGAACTAAAAGCACTATGAAGCCTAAGTAATAAACCCCAGAGGCGTTATAGAAGTATTAAGTATACAGTTGCGAAAGTATAATCAGGTAGATAGGTATCCCTACAGTTAGTAAGGGAAACTAGAATGTAAAAGAAAAGAGCTACAGTTACCCTGACATATCCAGATTGATCGGTATCCTGACAGCGCACACGAGAGTCGGACACATCAGGCTGTCTGCTGGGAAAACCCGACGCGTTGGGAATACCCCTGTTGGGAGATCGTTCTCCAGCTCTCCCGTTCTGATGGACTTTAAATCAAATTGATAAACGTGAGTTTGTTCATTGTTCAGTAGCTCAAATATGCTATTCAAAGCATACCGATTGACAGAAAATTAACAAGTATTTAGTGATCTAATATTTAGTCTGCGGAATTGAAGATAATTGTGCCCATGGACTTACGTCTAAATGCCAAACTGGACGTTAAGCCAACGAACAGAATAGGGCTGAAATATAGTCATCCAAATAAGCTGAAAATGTAAAACGGTTGAGTACTTCGATGTGTTGTTACATATTAAATTAAGCCCGACGTTAAATTCTTACAGATGAATTGAATGATTGATCATGATGATGAAATGTAATCAAGAATTAAAAAAGCATACAACCTACTAACTAAACTACAGCTTTAACACACGGCTTAAGTATCCACTACTAAATTACCCTATATTTATTTTATTTCACATAAGTGGGCAAGCCTATAGTATAGTATACTAGGACACTATTCTATTACTAATATTATATTCTATTATTCTATACTGCTATTATAAGAAATAGATTCCAAAGGAGAATTGTTGTACGTTTCCTTACAATATACTTAGCAAAAATAAGGAGGATTGCAAGCACCTACTAGAATCAATATCTGGAAGAACTCAAAAGGTACCCCAATACAAGCAAATTGGTAGTCGGACAAATCGAAACATAAGCTACTCTGGAATTACCTACAGATCTATCGGCAAACCCAACCTCAAGCATTACATACATGTAGCCCTACATACGATATTGCATTATTTTAGTTATAAGCAGTTAAGTGTTGTAAACCTTTTAGATGAAGATAAACAATTACCTTACAAAGAGATTCAGTGATCGGATTATTAGAGAGCTTATGTAAAATCTAAATTAGAACATCATGACCGATAGAATTAGGAGCAAATAAGAATCATGAAAAAGGTTCCTGCAATGCGTAACAGTTAAAAATTTCAGACTAAGTTTTGTTTTTTCTTAGCTATTATAAATGATCACAGCGCCAGTAGAGATTGAAGGTACGGACAGACACATTACTCTACCTCGAAGCTGGTTAGGTTCCTGTTGTAGAGCAGCCTCTATCTTGCCTACATAAAATTGTCGAGTTCTTTCTGCAACAGACGATAGTCGCTCTCTCGCCAACTCGTATCGTAGGTATTCTGTTATACGAGGCAGGATCTCTGCGATTTAAAATAGAACAATCAAAACAAATTAATTAATTTAATTAGCATTAACTCATTTATTTAATTAGCAGCACATAGATAAATCTGCGATTTATCGCAATGTATAAACTCATTTCTCCCACAAGTTGAATTACTACAACATCCCGGTAGCATTAGCAAGTTACTAATTAGAGATCAGTTTTGACTGGATGTAAGATGAACTGCTTCTCTGCACGATTATGAGAATGACTAAGTTCAAGTAATTTATTAGCTTAAAAATGTATTGTTAGTCTATGTACTCGCTGTATAGTATATTTTAGATTTCTTATTACTTTCGTGAATTATTCAGTACACAGTTATATACAATTTTATAACTTACATGTAATTAATGATAATTTACAGTATATATATAGTTATATATGAACGAAAATATGGCGCAACATTTTATATCTCTGTGATGGATGTGGCTTAAATAGATTCTGAGCTCTGGACTGGTCAGTTGACCAAACTTGCGTAAACAATTAATTACACAAACAAATGTAAATCACTTACATACCATCTAAAAATGGTATGTAAGTGATTTCTTTAAATGCCAAAAATGCTCCAGAAGAAATTATAGAGAAATTAAACACAAGTAAGTAAATATATGTAAATAGGCTGATAAGTGATGCAGCCTGCTGTTACTCGGTCTCCTAAATTAATTACTCTTCTGAGACCTAGCTTACCTTCGCGCTCTAAGCTATCTAATCGTTCTTTCCAGCATGCTGCACCGCAGATCTGGAATTCTCTTTCATCTAATCTTCGGAAATCTTCATTTGAATCACATCGGCCTTTGCTTTCCTATGATCAGTTTCATAGGCAGTTGAAGACCTATCTTTTCCATATCTCTTTTCCATCCAGTGTCCATGAGCAGCGACCTGCGCCTAAACCTCCTTTTATTTAATTCCTTTCACTATGGACTGATTATCTGGATTTTGGAATTTGCACCGTTTTGGACCTTCTTTTTGCTCGTCGGCTTGAGTTTGTCTCAATAGTGTTCGATGTTGTCATTGATGACAGTAGCACTCTAATTGTTGTTGTTATTATTATTATTATTATTAGGCTTAAGTAACAAATACTGGTAAGCTATTAATGTCTCAATATCTAAGTGAGTAAAGCGTCATAATGTTTTGAATGGCTGAGCCTGAGATGGTGAGATCAATTACTGATCAGTCGGATTAGATGATATCCCAGCATTATTCTTGAAAATATGTAACGGAGAAATACTCAATAACTTAGTGAAAGTATGTATGGAAGTGTACAATACAGGTATTTGGTCAGACGACTTTACCAAGGCATTGATGATACCAATTCCCAAAAAAGCCAATGCTGTGGAGTGTTATGATTACATAACAATCAGATTAATACATAACAATCAGATTAATACATCGTGCATCAAAGATCTTATTAAAGATAATAAATAATCGTATTCGGTCGAAAACGGATATGATATTTTTTTCAATCAAACTTTTTAATTGGTTTCCATGTCATAATAAAAAAACAAATACAGCATACGTAATTAGAAACTAAACAAATAATTAAGAAGAGAGTTAGCACAAAATAGAATAAGCTCTGTGAGGCAATACAGTCAGTAGAAATTACAAAGAAAAACAAATACCTTTATTAATTGTCTTACATACTGCAGAATACTGTAGAACCTATGGCAACCATACACATTAATTATTGCCCATAAAAGAAGCACAATTGTGTCCTGATCATATTGAGCAAGACACAATCTGGTTTTAGGAAAGGATACGGCACAAGAGAAGCAATAGGGGTAATGCAGGTCCTTTGTGAAAGAAGCTTAAAATATGAAAATGACGTTTTTGTATGTTATGTGGACTAAGAAGGATTGACTAGATAACGATGTTGAATATCTTAAAAAAAGAATTGAATGGAGAGATGGAAGACTAATTTTAAGCTTGTTAATGAGTCAAAGAGAAGAAATCAAAATCCAACAAGAATACTCAAATAGGACGTGGAGTAAGACAAGGTTGTAGTAATTCGCCTCTGCTGTTTAACATTTACGTTGAAGAAATGATGGAGGAAGCCATAAAAAACATGTAAGAAGGAATGAAAGTAGGAGGACAATTATTACAGGATGAGATTGCAGATAATCAAGTGATGGTAGCGGTAAACGAGACTTAACTGCAGAAGATAATGGATAGGATAATGGATAAGATCTGAATGATTGAATGATTGAAAAGTGTAATGAAGATTAACATCAAAAAGACAAAAGCGATGAGAGCGTCTCAGGATAGAGGTGCATTTAAAATTACAATAAATTGTATGAGATTGGAAAAGGGAAGAAGTTTCAAATATATAGTTACTATAACAGATGATGGGAAATGTGAGATTGAAATTTGCAGTAGGATTGCACAGATAAAAGAGGCCTTTGATAATAGGAAAGAATTTTTAACAAAAATTATAAAGAAAGCCACAAAGTTAAAGATAGTGAAAACCTAGGTAAGGACCACGCAATTTAATTATACGGGAGTGAAAAACATGGACCTTAAGTTACAGAGGGAAGATATCAGAAAACTATAGGCAATGGAAATGTTGATATAGAGAAGAATGGAAAGGATTGCATGTACTCAGAAGGTTACACATGTGGAAGCTCTGGAGAAAGTTGGTACAGAGAGACAGTTGATAAATGCATTAAGAAATAGGATGAAGAGTTGCATAGGACACATTCTTAGCGGAAAATTCTGCTAAAAGAGGTCATAGAAGGTAGAGTGGAAGGAAAGCGAGGCAGGCGGAGATTAGGAATGTTAGATGATTTAATGATTTTTTATCATGAAGTGGAAATCGGAAGACATAGAGAAGTGGATTCGTTATATGCCATGGACCTGCTAGTAGGAAGTGCACAAAGAGAGAGATAATTAATATCTGCACAAATTCGCACGCACAGTACATTTTTATTATGCATATTTCTCTAATAAATGTTGTATACATTTTCTATAAAAGTTTGGCAGAAATTTGATGTTGCGAATTAAATATGAAATTTTATTCCAGTCAATACAAGCCTCATTACATATTAATTATAGAATATCGCATTTAATTTTAAAAATTAGTTGGATTCAAACAGTCTATTGGAATAGTTATGGCTAGAGTGTTTGATATCAAACATATTAGCCATTACTGTAGACTTTGGTAAATTACTGTATATACATTTGTGAATTTTTGCAATAGTTGTAAAAGCAAAATATGGTAAGAAACATATAGATCCATAACATCACTACAACGATGCATCCTTTGCTGAGTTCTAAAAGAACTCAATTGCAAGCAAAATGTGACTGTTTTAAAACATTCCAACTGGTGTACCCATAAAACTTTAATACAATATCTAATATAGTATTATGGTATTATGGTATATCTAATATGGTATTTGTCTAATACCATAGACAAATACAAATTTCTGCGACAATACATTAGTATCAATTCTCTTCGACTGAAGCGTAAACCAATTTGAATTATTCTTCCATTGGTAGATGATATTTGTAATAGTTTTTGTACTTTTGTCAACATGATTTTTAAAGGTTAAGAGCTCATCAATCTCTACACCAAGGAATTTAATACAATTAACTCTTGGAAGGTTAATTAAGGATGATCGAGACTTCAGATGCTGGATTATTTGCTATCCTATTCGTAGGGGCCTATGTCTATATGAAGAGAACGGCAGAGGATAGAAATAGATCTATATGGAGAGTTAGCCTATATGGCATGGACCTGCCATTAGACAGTGCACTAGAAGAAGACATGTAGAGTTATTTATATGCGGACACTAAGCTTATACGTTGCGAATTCGTTACACATTACCACGATTACGAAACGAATCATATCATATCTATCGCTTAGAATAATATCCATTCTTCTTACACTTCACTTGCAGTATTTCATTCATACATTTAATGCAACAATTAATATTTCGTCAATTTCTATGCGATCTCCATACAAATTTTGATAATAGGTATAATATGGAAAATACTATATTGCACGTAGATCTAGCTACTCAAAAATTATAATTTTGTATTCACAGTTTGATAGAGTTATTTTTCATATCGTTCGTTATATGCTGTTCTGTAGGCCTATACACAAGTATGCAAAGTTGCACTATTTAACTAAATAAATTTAAGAACATTTGATATTTGAGATATTATAGGCACAATTTTTTTACCGTTAAAAACCTTACCTTCGACTATTTCCATTGTAAGGAACAGCGGTCTACTACCCCGTCGTTTCGCTGTTGATAATATTTTCAAATCAAGAGTAACCCTTTTTATACAAATAAAGTAGTTGCTAACAACCGTTCACGAATATAACTAGGATTTTGATAAAATAGTATTGTGATAACTCTATTTAACTCTCATTTATATTTGTCTTATGCAGATATTAGGCTACGGTGCCTAAAAATAAAACAACAAATTAAAATAAGTTTTCAGAAGGTTTTAGGCTAGTTGGAATATTTAAAGTATACTATTTAATTTACAGTGCTGTGTCCGGGATGTTAAAGAATAGACCAACCGTGTACTGCACGTGTGATAAAGGGTGACAAAGTACTAAGATACAAACCAAGGTAAAAAAGAGCATTCGGTTGGTGAGCGTCTAGACTCCAAAAATTGCTACACAAATTTTCTAATCCCGAACCCAGTCAAAACGGGAATCAAGAGGAGATGATGATGATACTATTTTATTTATATTTGTTAAAAGTTAAGTTAACTACAGCGGTAAGTTTAACTACAGGATTATATATTCCTGAACTCGACGAAAACATTATTAAAAGTTTGTAGTGAACATCTACAAATTTCATTATATATTCTAATATAATATATTATTTATATATATATAACCTATATATATATATATATATATATATATATATATATATATATATATATATATATATATATATACATATATACATAAAATTATATTCCATTACCTAGTCTATATATAGCTTGAAAATTGCTTTAGCAAGAATTGCACTACAGTTCATTGGTGCTGTTTAGTGTCTGGGTTTGTGCCATTACTTTTAGAAGTTAAGCAGGGGGGTTCTCTCTCCTTTGTTGTTTGCCCTGTTTTTTGATTCTGTGTAAGATAAACTGGAACAGTCAAAGTTGTTTTTAGACAGACAGATATTTGCATGTAGTCTATATATATAGGTCCCTATATATATATATATATATATATATATATATATATATATATATATATATATATATATAGTTTTCCTGCCAAATATCAGTCCCTGGATCTGCTAATACATACAGTAAATATGTAGACAGTAGACTTAGCCTACTTGTACATTCTTTTAGGAGTAGTATACATGTGTATTCCGATTAAAATCATATTCACATATAGACCCTATATGATTTTACGTTCTCTAAGGCAATCCATTGAGTAACGAATTGACCATATATCAAAGGATATCAATTACTATATGTACATTTACTGTAGCCTTCGAATAAGATATTGAACTTCTAAGGTGGTTTTAAAATATCTTCACAGATCCAGCTTAGTAGCCTTTTAAGACTCGTTCAGTAACGATAAATTCTATTCATTGATTGTTCAGTGAATCGGGATAGACACGGGTAACTTTAATTTAATAGGGCTGGTTATATTGCTAAATAGCCATACCATTACATAAATTCCATAAGTACGAAATACTTCTAATAAGGATAAGTATAGCTGAATCTATGGCACAGCGTGCTAGGTATCCGACTGTGGATAAGTAGGCTCAGGGTTCAAATTTAGTGATCATTCCGTTACTAGCAAGCCTTCGAGACAAACACCTAACGCTATACTAGGCTATAAATTTAATTTATCATTCGTACTCAGACACAATTACTGAAAGAAAATAATTCACATATATATGCCAACTATGATACATGATACATGTAGACTACTATTTAAATGCAGTTCTTTTAAGAAGTATGATTAAGTAAATGAGATCTATCCCGGATATTCTTGTTTTAGCCAACTGAACATACGCTGTAGTTACAATAGCGAGCCTCTGCATGATGCTACTTACTGGAGTGTAGGCTTAACAATGAAACACCTAAATCAACCTACAGACGGCTGGTCAAAAAGCAATTTCACAATTGAGCTTCCGGTAGTGCCATGCCTTACAAATTAGTAACCAATCTATTATTACGAGCAGCAGCGAAGTACTACCCTATGCAACACGCCATAGTAGTTAAGAATGCAACGATAATATTAAACCAGTGAAAAGCCACGTGCTTTATATATATATATATATATATATATATAAAGCACGTACATATTATATATATATATATATATATATATATATATATAAAGCACGTACATATGTTATTTATATATATAGGGTGAGTAAAAAAAAAGATAACACCTGCAAAACGTTTGAATATCTCAGGCTATTGTTAGTAATTTCTAATCAAACTTTTACCAAGTATTAAAGGAAGAATTTTTGATGGGGCGGCCAATTTTCATCCATTTTAATCAATAGATTGCCCAGTTATACAAGTTTCAGCAGAGCGACCCCCCATTTTATACCTAAAAGTGGCGTTTGCTACAACGGTAAGGACAAATTGCTCTTCATAGGCGAGAAGGAAAAGGTGAATGCTCAGTATTACGTCAATACTTTACTTACCAAGCTGTTTGATGATTGCAATGCTCTTCTACCAAATGGTTTCATCTTTCAGCAGAATAGTGCTCCAGTTCATGCATCTCGTCATGCACAGGAATGAATCAGCAAGAGAAATCCGTATTTCTTCAAGAAGAGTGAATGGCCTCCAAACTCTCCCGATCAAAATCCTCAGGATTACCATGTCTGGTGAACCAGCCGCATCTCTATCAGAAACACCAGTCGAAGCCTAAAAACAAAACAGAACTGCAGGAAGTGTTACAATCAATCTGGGTGAGACTGCCCCAAGCTGGAATCTACAAGGTTGTCCTAGCGTTCCGAAAGCTGCTGCAGTCCTGCGTAGCAGCTGGAGGAAATCATATAGAACAGTCAGTAATGCTAGCAGATACAACTGGTTCTTTCTGAACCACAACCACAACGAACCTTTTCAGGGCCAAAAAGTAAATTACATATAATTGCTATATACAGTACATTTAAAATGGGGGGGGTTACTCAGCTGAAACTTTCATAACTGGCCAATCTATGTATTAAAATGGATGAAAATTGGCCAACTCATCAACAATTAATCCTTTAGTAATTGGCAAAAGTTTGATGTGATAATATTAACAGTAGCTTGATATATTCAAACCTTTTTCAGGTGTTCTCACTTCCTTTTACTCACCTTGTATATATAATATTATCTTATATATATATATATATATATATATATATATATATATATATATATATATATATAGTATATATATACATGTATATATATAGTGTATATATAAATATATATGTATGTATATATATATATATATATATATATATGTCTTCTTCTAGTGAGCTGCCTAACTGCAGATCCATGGCATATAACTCTTCCAACCAATGCTATCTTCTTCAGCCTTCGTTTTCATTTCTATATATGAATATATATATATATATATATATATATATGTATATATATATATATATATATATATATATATATATATATATAGCTAATATAAATATATATAATAACCTATATATATATATAATAACCTATATATATATATATATAATATATAATGCACTGCCGACTAGCAGGTCCATGGTATATAATGCCTCCACGCTTCTCTGTCTTCCGCTTTCTTCATCATATCCACATATGAGTTAATCTTTAAATCATCTAAAATTACTAATCTCGGCCTGCCTCTTACTCTATTATATATATACAGGGTGACTAAAAAAATGATAACACCTGCAAAAAATTTGAATATCTCAGGCTATTGGTAATATTTTTCAATAAAACTTTTACCAATTACTAAAGGACTAATTTCTGATGGGGTGACCAATTTCATCTATTTTAAGTCATAGATGGGCTAGTTATACAAGTTTCAGCAGAGCAACCCCCCATTTTTTACCTAAAATGGCGTTTGCCGCAACAGTAAGTGCAGATTGCACTTCATTGACGAGAAAGTAAAGGTGAACTCTCAGTATAACGTCAATACTTTGCTTCCGGAGCTGCTTGAAGATTGCTATGCTCTTCTACCAAATGGTTTCATCATTCAGCAGAATGGTGCTCCGGCTCATGCATTTCGTCATGCACAGGAATGGATCAGCGAGAGAAACCCGGATTTCATTAAGAAGAATAAATGGCCTCCAAACTCTTCCAATCTAAATCCTTTGGATTACTATGTCTGTGGAACAATGCTGTATCTCTATCAGAAACACCAGCCGAAGCCTAAAAACAAGACAGAACTGCAGAAAGTGCTTTACGCAATTTTTAGGTAAAAATGGGGGGTTGCTCTGCTGAAACTAGCATAACTGGCCAATCTGTGTACCAAAATGGATGAAAATTGGCCACCCCTCAGAAATTGGTCCTTTAGTAATTGGTAAAAGTTTTATTTGAAAATATTAAAAATAGCCTGAGATATTCAATTTTTTGGCAGGTGTTATCTTTTTTTTTACTCACCCTGTATATACACATATATATATATATATATATATATATATATATATATATATATATATATATATATATTGGTTATTAGCAATCGTTGCTTTCTTATGGCGTACTGATTGCAATCGAAGCGCATTTAAGAATTGCCTTTCAAGATCCTGGATTTTTTAAGGTTACCACAAAAAAGCCTAAGCTCTGTTCCCAAAAAAAGAAAAAGGAGCCTAAAGATCTCAAGCTTTTTCATTCACAACTGCCAACAATCGGTCTTGCAAGGTGGTTATCCAGCTATATTACTAACCGGGTCTGACCTAGCTTAACTTCGATCATTGACAATATGATACGTGCAGCTAAACCAAGCGTTAAATCCCGTCCCAAATGTGATTGCTATGTTGGACATGCTAATATGTCCAATGCCAGTGGAGCCAAGCCTGGCATGGTTGACAATTTACTTTTCGAGTAGGCCTAATTCATCATTGTGCAATGAAAGAACAGTTCAATTATCACGTCGCAGTTTCATCACAAGCTTAACCACATTATTACTAATAACAAGATTAGCAATCTCATTACAATTACTCTTAAGTTAGCAATATTTGTAACAATCCACGTATGAGCACTTTCCATTTGCAGCAAATGTGTTTCTTTTCAGCGGTAATTTCAGCATCGTGCTCCTCAATATCTGAACAAACTTTTGGATGTTTGGCTTTCACATGCATTTTCAAGTTACAACATTTCTTCCCAGCCGTGAGAAACCAACACTTTTCACTACAGTTCAAACAAACTAATCTATGTTGACAGTGTTGACTATATATAATCCTACGACGGTGTTGACTATATATAACTATGTTGACTATATATAATCCTACGTGAAGGAATATGCTTCAAAGATGACACTACAAGATGATCTTATGATTTCTTTCAAATTCAGAAAATTATAAAATATCTAACGATTTCGTAAACATTCTGGCGTTGGACATTATATGATTTAATCCCACTAGGTCCTCCAATCAAAACAGTTGCGACGACTTATTACACGTAGTTTATGTCGGCATTTACTAATATACATATATATTCAAACATTGACCGTTAGTAATTATCGGTATTGACGACATTCCAACTATATATATATCAGCTAAAATATATATTTTGCATTTGTAATGTGTTGAGAAGAGGAGATAAAATATGCGTACATGATTCTGTAAAAATGATACTAATGCTGACCTCAAATGATCTTGAGTAAAATATTTTTTTTAGAGTTAAAAGTTTCATTGGAGCTTTAATGTTTCCTTCTGGTATTCGAAAACTACGCTTAAAACACCGAATTCTTGGTTCGATGCTTTTAGCTGTTACTTATTTATTATTATTTTTGTTGTCATAGGATCCCCGTTATGTGTTCTGGTGATTTGAAGAATTGACCAACCGGTAACTGCACGTGTCGTAGAAGGTGATTAAAGCAGTATATCATCAAAACCAACGTCAGAAAGGGCCTTCCATCGATTGGTGAGAGCCTAGCAGCAGAAATTGCTATAAATTTTTCTAAAATGAATGGAAGAGATTATAAGAGATTGGCTGATGAAAAGGTGTAAATGGAAGAAGATGGATGATAACCGGGAATAAAGGAAGAAGATGGTGATGACTTATTGTTTTAGGTTCAAAATTTATCTTCAACTCTGCACATATGGTAACGCAAATTTTGTGAATGCGATTGAAGTTATTAATCGGATTTAATGGCTACCACTACATGTATATTAATCATGCTATAAGTATAAGTTTTCTAAACTGTAAACTATAAGTTTTCTGTTTGCGTTAGCCAAAGCAAAACCGACAGAAAAACAAGAATTTACCCGGTTCTGCCAATTTTTAAAACAAGTAGGTGCAATTTTGTTTACAAATTGATGAAAGAGTGAAAAATAGTCACTATGCCAGACAATTAGCTAATTGACAAATATTTGTTTGGCTTAGGCTGAGGCAGACAAATGTTGATTGGTTTAGCTTAAGCTTAGGCTTAATCAATTTATTTGGCTAAAGCTTGGCTTGGGATTAAGCCATCTAAATTTGTTTGATTTAGCTTAAGCTTAGACTTGATTCTCCATATGGTTTTGGCCATTGTTGCTCTGGTCATTTCTGTTTCCGTTATCTACATCCGTTTGCTCAGACTCATAATGAAATCATCCGCAGCCGACTCTTAGTCCTCCTTCGTTTGCCGTCTATTTCTATAAAATATAATAGCGAACACGTCACATAAAATTTCTGCTAATGCTATTTTGAAGAGCAATCATTTCTTTTCAAACGACGTAATATATGTGCTTATATGTTCCTAATTGACAAAGTTATTGAAGTGTTAATGCATGCATTGCATGAAAAAAAAATATATACAGTATATATATATATCTCTTAGTGCACTGCCTACTGGCAGGTCCATGGTACACAACGCCTCCCCTCTTCTCTGTCTTCCGCCTTTCTCTTCACTTCCACATATGAGTGGGTCTTTAAATCATCTAACATACCTAATCTCGGCCTTCCCCTGCCTCTTTTTCCTTCCATTCTACCTTCTATGACCTCTTTTAATAGACCTTCCCCCCCTTAGAATGTGTCCTATCCATCTCTTCTTCCTATTTCTTAATACATTTATCAACCGTCTATCTGTGCCAACTCTCTCCAGGACTTCCTTATTTGTAACCTTTTGGGTCCAGCTAATCCTCTACTTTCTTTTCCAAATCCACATTTCCAATGCCTCCAGTTTCCTAATATCTTCCTTCCTTAAGGTCCATGTTTCACATCCATACAATAGCGTGGTCCAAGCCAAAGTTTTCACTATCTTTATCTTTGTGTCTTTCTTTAGACTTTTTGTTAATAGTTCTTATCTACTACCAAATGCCGCTTTTGCTTGTGCAATTCTACTGCATATTTCCGTCTCACACTTCCCGTCATCGGCTATAGTATGACCCAAATATTTGAAACTCCTAACTTGTTCCAATTTCGTACCATTATTGTGACATTCACTTCACCTTTACTATTGGACACTCTCATAACCTTGGTCTTTTATATATTAATCTTCATGCCATATCTCAAAGCCGTATCATTCAGCCTATCCATTATCTTCTGCAGTCCAATCTCGCTGCCCGCTACCATTCCTTGGTCATCTGCCAATCGTACATCTTGTAACAAATTCCCTCCTACTTTTATTCCTTCTTCCATGTCTTCCATGGCTTCATCCATCATTGCCTCAGCGTAAATGTTAAACAGCAGCGGCGAAATGCTACAACTTTGTCTTACCCCACGTCCTATTTCACCTTCTTCTGAGTATTCTTGTTAGATTTTGATTACAGCTTTTTGATTCATGTACAAGTTCAACATTAGTCTTCTATCTCTCCAGTCAATTCCTATTCTTTTTAAGATATTCATCATCGTTATCCAATCAATCCTGTCAAAGGCCTTCTCGAAGTCTACAAAGCATACAAAAACGTCATTTCCATATTCTAAGCATCTTTCGCAAAGAACCGGCATTACCTCTATTGCTTCTCTTGTAACACATACTTTTCTAAAACCAAACTGTGTCTTGCTCAATATCATCTCTGCTTTCGACTGAATGCGATTATTTACTATCTCTAATAAGATCTGCGATGCATGAGGCTGATTATTCTGTAATCCGAACACTCCACAGCATTGGCTTTTTTGGGAATTGGGATCATCACTGACTTGGCAAAGTCGTCTGGCCAAATACCTGTATTGTACACTTCCATACATACCTCCATTAACTTATTGAGTGTTTCTCCTTCCAACATTTTCAAGAATTCTGCTGGGATTTCATCTATTCTGTCTGCCTTCCCCTTCTTCATACTCTTAATTGCAGAATAAATTTCCTCCTTCATTAAGTCGGTGCCCTTTTTATCGTCTTCTATGACATTTTCTTCTTCTATTTTGAAATCCTCTTGAACTGGTTTCACAGCCTTATCATGCAATTGCTCTACATATTCTCTCCATCTTTCTTTTACTTCTTCCAGCTCTGTCTTCAATTCCCCATCTTTACGCATTATACTAATGTTCTTTGCATCTCCTTTCTTTTTCCTATCGGATCTTGTTAATATCCTGACTTTCTGGTGTAATAGATCCGACCTCCCTCTTCTATCATATTCTGCTAAATCATCACACTTTTCATTCCACCAACGACCTTTTGCTTTGTCTGTAATTCTTCTAAGTTCACTGTTTAAGCTTCTATATTTCCTTCGGCCATGACTTGTATCTATACTTTTCCATTTCCTCATTTCATCCATTTTGCCTAGCATCTCACTTGTGATCCAAGGTTTTTTAGCTGTATTTGCTTTTCGAAAGCTATAAACTTCTTTTTTTGCACCTATTTTAATAGCCTAGTTTAACTGACACCATCTTTCATTTACCCCTGTACTTCCGTAGTCCTTCATTTCCTTAACTTCTCTTTCCACTGCTTCCTGAAACTGACTTCTTTTCTCGTTCAATCCGTTCAAGTTCCATCTCTTACTGCTTTTCTTCTTAAGTATTTTCTTCGGCAGAAGCCCTACTTTTGCCATTACTAGATTGTGGTCTGAATTAATATCGGCTCCTGGATAAGCCCTTGAATTCTTCACACTATTCCTGTACCGTTGCTTTGTCAGAATATAGTCTATCTGGTATCTTCCCTCTTTTCTGGTGCTTCCTGGTTTCTTCCTTGTGTAACGCCTTCTCTTTTCATGTTTGAACCAAGTGTTGGTCACCACTAATCTCATTCTATTGCAAAAGTCAACCAATTTCTGTCCTCTCTCATTTCTTTTTCCTAGACCATATTCCCCAACTTCATATATATATATATATATATATATATATATATGCGTGTGTGTGTGTGTGTATGCGTATGTATATATATATATATATATATATATATATATATATATATATATATATATATATGCACACACACACACACACACATATATATATGTGTGTGTGTGTGCGTGCGCGCATATATATATATATATATATATATATATGAAGTTATATATATATATATATATATATATATATATATATATATAAAGGCCTATATATCCATATATTTCGCATTACTGTTCATGCAATTAAGCATCATGTATATTTGGAGGATTTTGTATTAGCGGTCATAGCCAGTCATGTATTGGCAGAAGTTTATGGCTATAACTGTAAGTTAATAGCTCGTGTTTCCTTGTAAAGATAATTGCAAGCCTACATGATCAACCCACAAATAATCATCTAGGCCTACGCCTAGTTTTCTCTGTAGTTTCTGTAGTTAGTCAGAGAAGAATTTTAACAGGGCATGATGTTTTCAGCATGATTGATTGATACTGTCGTCATATTAACGGTTGTTTTTTAGATTCATTTCAAAGGATACAAAACTATTTGTTAAAGTTGTTGGGCCCAATGTTCAGGCTGAGCCATTTTATATATTCACCACATGAACGTATACAAATTCAATAAAATTTCTGTCTTTCTTACGAGCGTACAAAAATTAAAATTAATTATAGATGCCGGGCCAATATCAACAACCGTAAGAGCTGTGATATTTGTGCTATTTGCCTACTGGAACCTATTTTAACCTATCATTGATTTTCTGTCCATCTCAACACGACCAGTGGTACAAGATATATATTCCCAGTAATGACAGTCTACTTTCAAGTTCTATGAGGACTGCAGTGGACATCTCGTAGAGTCGTAGACCACTTAGATTTTTCTAACACGAAGACTAGGCCTCCGCTAAACCTATTGTAGCCCTTAAATTATAAAAATAGGGTTTATGAGATGGTTTCTCATTTTCCCTAATTACTGTTGAGTTTCCTCTTTTATGGAAAGTGCATTTTACTATTGATCTACCCTGCATTAGTCTCAATTTGGTCAGGACGCAATTTGGAGTATTAGTGCTTACGTTCACAGCGTGTTTCAATCAACTTATTATTTTTATTGAGGACTAAATTGAACTTCAGCATCTGGAAACAAATGTTAAAACGTTTTTTCTTCCAGATATTACTTAACTAAACAATATTAATTTGATTGATAGAAATTGCCAAGGTCCAAAATTACTTCATAACAAGTTCGCTGTCTGGGTTGGAATTAAATAAAACTAGATGGAAGCAGCGACTAACATATTAAAACTTTAAAACAATTGTGTCAATATTATATTCTTCAATTATATTGGTATAATAAATTGGGAAAATTGAAATATTCCCAAGTTGCGCCGGGCCACTGAAGAACATGCTATCCGTAAACTGCACGTGTCTTAAAAGGCGACTAAACAACTAATAGAGAAGGTAATGGAAATCACCCCAAAATCCATATTTTGGGGTGCTTTAGATACTCTTAAGGTCACTGGATCTTATGAGTTGCCTAGTTAAAACACAGCCCCTTTGAATAGATTAACTAGTCGATAAATTGCGTGTCTTTATGGAGCGTGAAGTTATAGTAGGAATATGTTTTTTCACTTTTTTTATTCAAGAAGCTTGGCACAGCACGAAACGCGTGAGATACAAAGATGCATTTTCAGATGATTATTTGAAACTAAATGCAGAATTGATATGTCGGTTACTTGATGAGCTGCAGGATACGAAGGTTTTCACTAATTGCTGCTGTTCTAATAATGATTGCTATTCTATTCTCAGAAGGGCTATAACGGCATTAATTTCGTTTGCATGACTAGCGTATGAACGTCCTGCCAGATGCCCGAAGGCCTCTTAAGAAAACGTAAAATCAAATATATCTTGTTTTGATCAAGGTATCTGACAAACTTGGTTTATATATCGCTTACTTATTAAGACAGGCTTATTCAATGACCTCATTTGATTCTATGCATATTTTGACTACGAATTAAAATAACCAACTAAAATTAATTTATAGCCTCTAAACTCTAAATCCTCTGAATCAGCATCATTATCATCATCATCATCATCTTCCCTTCAATTCCAGTTTTACACAGGTCGGGATACGAATGGACCCTTTAGCTTTAAATATATTAATATACCCATTTAGAAGAAATTAAACATGAAGAATTAACAACATTTATATTGCAAAATTTAAATTTAATTACTAGCATTGATATTTTGAACAATATCAATGATATTGATAATAACAATACTTGCAATAAGACCTAAAAGAAAATTTAGTCACCGTTCTCAAACAGCCTAATCATCAATCAATTTAATTAGGTCCAACATCATTAATTGCAGCAGTTGAAGGGCTTAGTTAATGAGGCCTATATCATTAGTTGCAGCAGTTAAAAGGCCTAATTCGTAGCCCACTAATTACTGCTGATAATCACGAGGCTACGGGTTTGAATTTCAGCACAACCTCCTCAGAGAGTACAAAAAGCATAAATCGATCACCACGTTCAAAGCACAATGCTACAGTTACTGTAACGTTAACTGTATGAGTTATTGACAGTTGAGAAGAATAGTGCAAATTATATACACAAAGCTACCAGTGGCCTTTTGATACGGCAACAAAGTTTCAAACTGTTTAATATTTAAGCTAAGTACATTATTGAATCATTTGCATGATGATATGCATATATATTCTGAAAATGACAGAATTTATACATCAGTGTATACTGCAGTAAAAACAAGGGGTTTCAGAAGAAAATTTATTTAAACAATCCAATAAATGCTTTTGTTGTATGGACCTGTATGTGTCTGCAATAAAATGGTTTGAATAATTATTATAATTGTTTAAACCACACATTTGTGATTTCATAGCTTAAACACTGCACTTACGTTTCCACAAGATTGAGAACAACAAACACAATCAGAAAGCAACAGAGAGACAGAGAGGTATAAAGAGAGAGAGAGAGAGAGAGAGAGAGAGAGAGAGAGAGATTAATTTTAAGAGGCAGCACTAGATTCATGTTTGCTGTGTGACAGTTGATACGACTGTAGTGCAAGCTCTATAATTCCTCCTTGTTTTGCGTCATTCTTAGCAAAAGCCTAAAACATAATAAACCATAACTCCATAAGTTAATACCCATAATATGTTCCTTTATCGGTTGAGCATTACAGTCAAAATAAAAACCACTTCTGACACGATGTATGCACCTAACTATTGAAATATTTCCCGTGTTGTGCTCGGGTGTGATTGGACCACTGCTGAATAAGGCAACCGCAAACAATCTGCCGCGTGTACGTAACAGGCGATTAAAGGCAGTAGCTGAGGATGGCAGAGGGGACCCACCTTACCATGAAATATTTTCCCCTAGAATTAAACCGTACTTAATCCATCTAACTGAGGAAGGCAACGGGAAACCACCTCAGAAGCCATATTTTTCTCCAAGCTATAGGCTACATAAGGTATGGATAAGGTATAGACTTTGTGAATGGATTAACTTGATTAAGATCTAAGGAGTGCTCTTGTGGAGCGAGAAGGCAGACTTTGAGTATGAATATGTACCTTAAACCTGCTACTTGGCAGTGCACTAAAGAAGAAGAACCCAGTACATGAAATGACGGATCAAAAGCATCGGTACGTATTTAAATTATACTGGAATATTACTCATCTGATTCTTCCACAGATATTTTTGTCTATGCCATAATATTTTCAAGACCGGTTCACTGTCATAACCCGTTCAAAACTTGTAACCATTATGGACCTGTTCACATGTTATAACAAATCTGTAACTCAGACGGCAAAGGATTCAGGTTTCAGAATGCAGCTGTAAGACTAGTTCTTCGTTCTAAGGCTTATCTAAGCGCTAAGATTCTGCTTCAACTATGCTACCGCAGCTTCATTGGCCGAAAATATCAGAAAGCGTTCAAGTCCTGCCTGACAGTATCAATTGCCTGAATAACTCGGTACCAACATATCTTACTCATTACAGTTGGCACCAGGAAATTCTTGTTAGTAAAGGAATACTTGCGCTCTGTACAGTCAGGAATACTAGCTGTTCCTAAATGAGGACCTGTTTCTTGTGGTGATAAATTATTTCCAGCAGCAGGTCCCACAGAGTAGAATGAACTTCCACGTTTTCTAAGACATTTTGATTCACTTAACTGTCTAACAGCTCCAAAAGATTCTTAGAACATAACTTTATGTCACGAAACTTCACTGTAGTCCTAATTTTAACTGTAAATTTATATGTCTCTCTGATTTCTTAGATCAATTTAATAATTTTATTGCAAGGAATTTTTTGCTTCAAATGTGACGCTTGCTATTACGTGTATTTTATTATTATAATGTTTGGTGTTATGTTTGTAATTTTGTAAAGTCTAGATATGTCTTGGCATGATATACTTAACTAAACATTAATAATTAATAACTAATTCTAAAAATAAAGACGTTTCTATCAGAAATTACTTATCCCTCTGTTGCACAGGTCTAAGATATAATTCATATTCAATAACAAATGTAGCATGGTTATGAGCTTCAAGGTCACTGGCCAAAATCATTTCGATAAAATCAATGACAGCGCCGTTGATCTGTTGATCTGCTGTAAGGCAGATCAACAAATTAGCTTTCTTCTTGAACAAACTAGCATTTTTACTTTGAAACAGTGGAGCAACTCCAATCTGATGTTTAACCCCTTGAGATAAAGAAAGTACCTCGTAATTCCTCCAATCAAACGGCGTAAACACCAATATTAAACATTTTTACTTACTTTATGATTTAGAAAAATATTAAGGTATAAGGCTCAGATTTTCTTCTTAGTAAATACGGCCATTAGTTTCCACAAAACAAGACCATAGCAAGAGCGGAATCATCAGCTAAGGTTTTTTACATTTAAACTGATATACTTACTGTGGCACAAATAACAGTAATTAAGCCTAATAAGCCGATAAGTATATAAACCAGATGAAGAGGGTTACTAAGAAGAGCCTAAGCTATGAGGTAATACAGACAATTGCGGCTTGGAAGAGTAAGAGTAGCAACTTCGATTAATTATTAATTAATTTATTAATTTACTTATCTTCTGAGCTAAACAATATTGTAGAACTTAGACATGAACCCATGCAATTTAACTACAAGTAATACAAAGAAGGTAACTACAAAAATATCAAAAGGTGACATAAGCTACTTGGGCAAAATAAAGTCAAGGTAGAGATACTAAAGAGTCTTAAATCAGTTAAATAGTTTAATATATCTATCAGTTAAATAATTAAATAAATATGTCAGTTAAAAATCAGATGAACCTTTCAATGGTAGCAGCACAGCTATATATAATCATACTATATAGTTCGGGTAAGGCTTTAACAACTGATTTAGAATTTTAACTGATTTGTAATTACATGAATATAATAATTTGTTGCTTATATCCTTGCTGAGACACAAAACTCTTCTCGTAAATTACTGTTAGAGAGAAAATATAAGTAAAATGTAATAAAATTTAAGCTGCTTAGTCTATAGTGCTTTTAAATTACAATCAAACTAAGAAAATGATACAAATTCATTAAATGCTGACCATTATTAAGTGCTCTGGGTCACTCGATTCTTGGTTGTGAGATATTGCAGTAGCGCTATCAGGATGTAAAATATTGTACAGTCGGATCAACTCTACTCCATCTATTAACCTGCACCAACAAAATTTTGTAAAGCATTATAAAAAGGTCATTTTGAAAGACACAATAACAAACTTTGTAATTTTCTGTAACACAGTGACAAACTATGAAAGAGAAGACAGTGCAAAGAAATGCACTAAACTTAAATATTTGTACAAATATTACAGTGTTAGTCATTTTAGTTATGCAATTCACAGCATAATTGCCAACACAGGTCAAAATAATCCACTGAATAGTTTTTAGCTTTTCAAAGTGCAGTATGGGTCTGGTCATTCGGCAAAGGTTGCGTATTTCACGGATACCACACAGCTATTTTATTTAACACTGATATCCTCAACCAAACACAAATTATATCTCTCACACAGTTGCCTATCACAATCCTCAATCAATATTAGCATTTGACAGATCACTTTTAAAATTTTGAGTTCTCTATTAATACAAAAAGAAACACTATTTCTCTTCTAGTGAACTGCCTACTGGCAGGTCCAATGGTCCATAGCATATAACGCCTCCACTCTTCTCTGTCTTCCGCTTTCCTCTGTGCAAACAACCACTATATAAATAGAATATCTTGTAAAAACTTACAAATCTCTCTGAATCATATCAGCCAGTAGATTATCAATGTTCTTGTGACGAGCAAGATAGAAAGCCATAGGACCAAAGTGTCGAGTAGACCTCAGATCATCAAATCTATTCCTGCTTGCAACGTGCTCATAAGTTCTTTGTGTAACCTGAGTATCAATATTGAACAAATTACAATATCGGAAGCCTGAGATATTCTATACAATAGCATGAAGGGGATTTTCAGGAAGCACAACCATCCAGGTTAGTCTGCCTAATGATGAGAGTTCACAAACATGATCAATTATTTGCATGTGTATCAATGACAAATGAGTTCAGGTTTGAAAAGCTTAAAATCACAGACGACATTTTAAAAACGTTTCATTCTAAACTTCAAAGCAGAAGATTAATAGGGCAGCCCTTACACGTCTGTCAAAGTTCAACTAAATGCAATAAACATAATAATCTTCACTTGATGATATAATCAAGTATTGTATAACAAAGAAAAATAGTGTGTATTGCCTTTTGCATCATACTGTAGTTTCTCTAAGATACAACAGACTATACAGGTATAATTATATCAGTATAGTATAATAAGTATTGTTAGTATAGTACACCAGTATTATATACAGTATCTCAGACTAACTTTTTTTCCCCAAAAATATGGAAATATTTAAAAAAATTCCATTTTTCACTAAGTATTATACATCAATAGATATTTCCGAAACTGCAATATATAAGTAGCACAAATATTTTCAAAAGAAATTATTACCCTGACATAATCGGGATCATCAGGTTCAAACTGGACACAGGCTCTATCCAGTACATACTCGTATCTGTGCTCAGCCAGGACTTTCTGAAACATTGTATCACACTGTGTGAATAACTTGTACTGAATATTCAATAGGACAATATCCTTTGTATATTTAAAATTATTCATGCAAACTGTGTGTATTGGATTTTGCTGAAACTACAAAGGGTGTGTCATATGGAGTGCAGTTTTAAGATATTTTATTTCACGCTACATTTTATAATTACTACAGTGCTTTGTAATGGAATGTATGTCAATGTGACCCAAACTCAATGAAGTTGAATCAGCCATCATCCCAGTAGAGGAAAGTTCAGACAAAAACTAATAACTTCTTTAGACTTGCTTCTGGCATGAATTCACACGAGAAAACCTAATTGCAGTTGTATGAAATCTTCCCTCAGATGGAAATTTGAAAAATTTTGTAGGTCTGGAACTAATATCTTTTACAACTGATTTTATTTATGCTATATTATGAAAGTTAGCTTGCTTCCATACAAGTCACAGTTTTAATCTCTTAAATTTAACTTTTTACTTCAATGTCTGAGTTCGTGTGTTCCTGTTATCATTATTTAAATCAATTATTTGAAATTTAAAATATCACTAAAATAAAACGCAACTGTAATAAGGACAAAACTAAACCTCTAGTTGTTCCTCCTCAAACATTTTAGGCATTGTATGAAATCTTCCCTCAGATGGAAAGTAAACATTAATGATTCTGTCACATTCCTTGGGATCAGCCACTCGCAATGTTCCGTTGTTCTCTCGTACCACAACAGCTCTTCTCTACACGATTTACACATACATTAACGTCATGTACACAAATAGTTATGTTGACGTAGTCAGTGGCATGATTGGCTAGGTTTCCCACTTCGGATAAGTATATGCTTGCTTCAAATCTCAAGCTTGTCCTTCACTATTAATACATCCGCAATGGAGTAGGAACCGAGCCTTTAGATGCCTTTTATACGACAGTTTACATACATAAATGCCTATATTTAGATAAAATTCTTCTCCTTGAAAGAGTTCCTGGTTTTTTGACGAGTTTACTATTTAGTAGCGACAGGTTCGTAAATCGAAGTTACTTTTCTTTGTTCTCTACTTTTAAAGACAATTTGAACAGACTTTTGAAATCTACACCAAATTTTAATAATCCTTCAGATTAGAGTGTGTAAAACACTTTAATATAAGGATTGTTCACTGTTTTAAAAGTCCATATGTTCAAAAAGTGTAGTCTTACAGTGCAATGACCAGACTAACAGAGAATCGGACTCAACGTAAACTACAAGTGAAGTACGAGGCAGCAATGCAGAAACTGAGGAAAGCAATAAAGGCAAACCACTCTGTAAACCATAATTTCTCAAGTAAGGAGTAAAATCTCGCAATTTCTCTAGTGGCTACGTCAAGTGGCAGGTCCAAAGTACATATTCCTATTCACATACTGCTATCACGCTCCATAAAGAGCACACTATCGATTAATGAGTTAATCCCTTCACAAATGGCTAAGACTTATCCTTAATGTAGCCTATAGCTACATAAAGAGATAAATTTTAGTTTTCAAAATGCTTAGACTCTGTGAAATCATCTAGTTAATTAACCGCATGTTCTTATAGAACTAGAACCAGACTGTGAATATGTAGTTTGGTCCAGCAACTTGTCTGAACACTAGGAGAGATATAGAAAGATAACGGAGAATTCATGTAAAACCCTCAAATGTCAGTTACTTAAATGCTTAGTGAAATGTTAAATCTTTAAAAGTATAATTACTTTTAATCAGTAAGATGTAATGTGTAAGCCAGTAAATACATGTTTAGCCCCATATCTTGCATAAGATTGCCTGGTTATTTGTACGTTCAATGAGAAAATGAACCCCTTTATGTGCATAAAATCCAGATTTAAAATTAATCAGACTTAAATTCTCATTGAACTGAACAATGCACATGCTCCAATAAATGTCTAAATAGCGTAGGGGTAACGTCATGAAGTTTTAAATGACAAATCCTAAGGTGATTTGAATCCTCGTGGGTTCGAATCCCGGTCGCGCTGATCTGAGAGTAAAATCTCGGACATTCACTGGACTGGTTATACGGAAAGTGGACTAAATTGCCTAACGGATTAAACATATGGTTTTAAAAGTGATAGATATCAACATAGCTGATTATTCACTATAATGCGTGTTTACTCTTTTTTACTTTTTTCCAATATACACAATACATGCACAATAAATGTCAAGACGCATCACTTACCCTGTGTGGAACGTGATTGCTAATGTCAACGAAGACGTATTTACTGTCGCCCGGTTCAAAATTGGCAATGTCTTCATCATGAGACAGAATCCTGTCTTTCTCATCTGATCTTTGTCTCCAAGCATTCATCACAGGAGGCATCTGTAGAAACAATCGAGCACGACTCTCTGCTTCTCTACGCATCTACAAGAGTATAGTCAATAAAGATACAATCAATCTAATTTAGTATATGTCATGAAGTCAGTAGTACAGTATTTACAGAATGTTTGTCAAATTTACCACAGACTTACATGCAGTCTGTGACCTGGGGAGGGGATATGGCATAACGATTAGAGTGTTCGCTAAGATACATGTGGCCAAGGTTTAAAGCCCAGGATCAGGCAACAAATGATGGAAATCCTCTTGGGCACATAGAACATAAATCTAGTATTGCTGCTAATGGCCACAATCAACAGCAAAGATACGAATAACCATGGAAAGGATTAATACTAACCTGCCAGGAACCTGTAAAGCACTCGACTGATCACCGGCCAAGATACTGCCATAGATATTATTGGAGGTTATTATAATTTATTATTATAATCTGACTTTTATAACATAACATAACATAACATTACAGAGTCAGGAAGCAATTATATGCTTGTTTAAGACTCATCAGGCTCTTAACTAAAACCAATTGAAATTAATCAAATCATACAGACTTCATGTCAACATGTCAAATTAATACATAGCCTATATATAACACCGAACATGCAATTAGCATCTAATTTACATGTTTATCATATTTATTTTTAAAAGCATTCACTGATTCAGCTTCCACAACGTCGCTTGGCAACCTATTCCAAGCATTTATAACTCTCTGACTAAAGAAAAATTTTCTTAAATCTAGTCTACTTCCAAATTTACTAAGTTTATAAATATGTCCCCTTGTGTTTCTGTTGTTTGATAAATTAAACAAAATACTATGTTTAACTTTGCTGAAGCCTTTGAGTATCTTAAAAACTTCTATTAAATCTCCTCTAGTTCTTTCACTTAAAGAGGTTAATCCTACGAATTTTAGTCTATTCTCATAACTAAGTTTTGACAGTCTTATTGCTCTGGCTTGTACCCTTTCTAATTTATCGATATCTTTCTTAAGATATGGGCACCAAGCCTGAACGCAGTATTCAAGTTTGGGCCGTACAAGAGCCTTATATAGCCTTACCACAATATCTCCATTTCTACATGCAATTGTTCTTTTAATTATTCTTAATACACAATTAGCACTATTTACAACTTTAATTTTCACTAAATTTAAAAGAGCTATCCACAAAGACTCCTAAATCCCTCTCACTGTTTGTGGATTTTAGTTTTATATTGTTCAATGTATACTCAATTTCTAAATTATTATTCCCTATATGCATAACTCTACATTTCTCAGCATTGAACTCCATTAGCCAATCCCGAGACCAGTTCTGTAATATTTTTATATCATACTTTAAAATCTCAATGTTGTTTACTATCCTTGCTACTTTAGAAACATCTGCAAATTTACTAAATTTAGATACAATATTTATGTCAATGTCATTGATGTAAACTAAAAACATTATAGGTCCCAAAACAGTGGCCTGTGGCACACCACTCTTCACTGCTTCCCATTCCGAGAACTCGTCCTCGACAGACACCCTTTGTTTTCTATTGCTTAACCAATTGCCTATCCACTTTAAAAGTTTGCCCGTTATTCCATGTGCTTCCAACTTACTAAGTAATCTTTTATGTGGAACTTTATTAAACGCATTAGCAAAGTCTAGATATAAGATATCAATGCTTTTTTTATTATCTACTTCCTTTGTAATATATTCTAAAAAATCCAGCAAATTAGTTAAACAAGAACGCCCACTAATAAAACCATGCTGACTATTTCTAAAAAGTTATATTCTTCCAAGAAACTAATTATAGTTTTCCATGATTCTCATCTGGACCTTGACTTTTATTGACATTTAGGGAATTTAATTTATTTATAACGTCATCAATATCAAACTCAATATTACGTATGGAGCATTCAAAGTTACCTTTGAAGATCCTAGCCGGTACTGGAATATTAACTAAATCTTCTTCCACAAATACAGACGAAAAATATTTATTAAAATAGTTTGCAGTATCTTTATTATCTTCTATAATGTTGTTATATTCATCTCTTAAAGGACCAATCTTTTTAATAACCTTTTTGTTAGCATTAGCATAGGCAAAAAAACTCTTTGCATCATTCTTTATATTACGAGCTAGCTGTTTTTCAAATTCTAACTTGGCTTTTCTATTTTCTTCAACCAATTTATTAAGCTTTTTCTTATATTCACGGCACAATGATTCTTCATTATTACTATTTTTATACTTGTTCCAAGCATCTTTTTTGGCTTTTCTTTCTCTTTTTACCTTTTTAGTAACCCACTTGCATCTATCTCTATGTTTGGCTTTCAATTTAATAAACTCATCACGAACCATCCTGAGACCTGTGTTAATATTATTCCATAAGCCCTCTACGTCATCGTTATTATCATTATCACTTAAAACCATAAATAAATGCAATTTATCTGAATAATCCCGTAAATATTTCCCTAATATCAGAATGGTTTAAGGGTAATATGCCTTCAATAAATGAGTAAAAGACTAATTTCAAGATCTTTACTTATATAAAACAATGCACTAAAAGACTACTGAAAAGATATAAATCTTAATTGATAACAAAAATATTACTAAGGTGGGATTCACTATATTACTATATATAGTATATTCCTTCTGAGTATATATTATGCAGTGAAGCTTGTCATAATTTGTATTCATTATGTAACAATATTAATAACACTTAAGCAGACTCTTTGGCTTAGTTTCCGCATGAGCTACTGACTTCTGGATTATAATTTAGGTTGCAGATAGAGTAACATGATCTAAAGGTGCCTGCATTCAGAGACTTCTTCATCAATTTAAATCTGATTCCAGTTCCGATTCGGGCTGGGATTAAGTTACACATTTTATTATGATTCCGGTTTCATCAGATTTTAACAAATCATATACCACCAATATACATGTATGATTTAACCAAAAAAATTTAAAACAATGCTACTCGTTAATTGTTATTAATCGGTTTATTAGGAGTTAGGACTTGATCCAATATTCACAACAGTTTACTTTTGGAGTTGGGACTTCAGTCAAATAATCCCTGGCTGCGGCAATACCTAGCTACCCAAAAACAATGTGTTAAAGTGTGTACTTCTCACCCAATCTTATATTGGATACCTACTGAAGTTATATTCATTGCAATATTCTAATAATAAATTTTTCAGCCTCTATCTAGCTAATACTCTAATGCAATTTCATGAAACTATTCAAGCTGTGAATAGTGACTTCAGAAGAATTACAGCTTCATTGTATTCAGCAATTCAGCCTATATATATACAAATATACAAAGATACAAATATTAGGAAATCTAAGGATAATGGACAAATTGAATTTATAAAATTTAGGACTATTAACTTAATTAATATAGTTCAAATATGCTGCTTAGTATGCTGCGCTATGATTCCATATTATTTCTGTCATTCACTGTGTCTTTTGAGGTTTCGCACGAAAATTTCAATAATGTGGAAAGTTGGAAATGTCTTAGATAACATTTACATATATCATATATAAATATTGATAATAATTCGGCTGTTATGTCATTTAGACATGAATAAAATTAGTGTAGTGATAAGTAATTTCAAGATCTCCAGTTGGATTTTAATTGTAACTCGTATAAAAAAAATTTACTATACATATCGATATGTTTAACCGTTTCTTAACTTTCTCGGATAAAAGTCATGCACATTTTACCTTTGCTAGTTCAGCATCAGTAACAAGTTTATACTCCGGTGGTTTCAAGTCTTTCATGGGCCGTGCTCTGAATATTTTTTCAATATCAAATCCAGTAATTTGTTGAAGAATTCTTTGCACATCATCACGAATGAATATCCTCTCAATATCTCTATTACCACTAGTTACAGCAAACGTTTTACCTGCACGTATTACAAATGTTATTATTGACTTATGTTATTATGCAGATATTAAATACAACAGTAATAACAATTTCAGTGCTACTGTCGTAAATGAGCACTGTGAAACCAATGCCTAGATGAATAGAATAATAATAAAAGGATCCTAATTCAGGCAAATGTAATATCCACAAAACTAGTTTAAAGATGAAGAGCTAAAAGGATATCAGAGACCTAGAGGCATTTAAACTAACAATGGCATATATTAAGCTAAGCTACAATGATTTGAAAAAATTCACAAAAGCTTGAAATAAATAAATTTTAAACAGCAATATTTCTATAGCACATCAAGGCCGGTGATTAGTCTTCGAGAGAGCATTACACGTTCCTGGCTTATATTTTCAATCCTTTCCACGATTAATCATACCTTTGCAGTTGTACTAATTGGCCGCAAGATTCAAATAGTTTACTTATTTTCCACAAAACTAGTTTAAAGATGAAGAGCTAAAAGGATATATTATATTATATAATTTATTATATTAAATTAGTAAATATCAAGCTTTATATAAGTTGGCTCACTGATAACAAAATATTTAAGAACTAGAAAAATTAAATTCGATATTAGTTGGCTAACTGTTAACAAGAGATTTGCTAAAAAAATAGTCTTAAGTGCTTGTCTCAACTAAAAAATAATGTATTATTTTGTATGATGAAGGTTCATTATGGCTCAAACTAAATGTAAATAAGTTTTGTTAAAATGAGATGAACTAATTTACTAGGGCTCCACTAAATAGCGACACATTAAACATCTTCATGAACCATAACATTCTCTGAATGTAACTAAAATAATAAGTCGATAAAATAAACCAAGCCCTCTCAGAACATGACCTTAAGTCTACTAAAACATGTATACAGTAGGATATACCTCTTTATTAAACATATTTCAGCAAAACAAATGAATGATTTACCAATGGTAGAGTCATTGGTTAATAGTTTTAGTTTGTCGTCCTCTTTCTCAGTGAATATGCCCATAGACTTGTCTAACGGCAGGTCTATGGAATATAACTAATATATCAATCATCTGTTAATATGTTATCCAATCATGCAACATTATAAATCTAACTCTTCCCTTATAGGAAACCAAGCCCTCTCAGAACATGACCTACCCAACTCCTCTTTCTTATCTGTATCAAACTTATCAGTTGCCAGCCTGTGCAAACTCTCTTAAGCATTTCCCCATTTGCAATTTTGTCAGTACATCTGCTGATCTAATACATTCTTCTCAAAAGTCACTGCTATCTTTATCTTAGTTGCTTTCTTAAAACACAGCCTCAGTTTAGTTAGTTCATACTCTTAGCTTTGAGATGTACAAATGTCACATAGGCAGAAATATATTTGCAGAAAACCAAAATAAATTACAGCTCAACTATCATTAACTGCATTAATTATCAAGCACTTCTTAACCAAACCCCAGCAGATGAGCAAACAACAGAGGATCCAAAAAAAAAAAATACCAAAATTAAGAAAACCAATCCAAAGATTTCGTAGACTGATTGAGTTAAGTATGTTTATGCCCATGTTGTGTCTGGTTTGTTTGAAGAATTGACCAACCAGTGACTGCACGTGTTGTAGAAGGCGAGTAAAGCACTAAGATCCATACCAACGTCAGAAATGGCATTCGGTTGGTGAGAGCCTAGGCTCCAGAAATTGCTAAACATTTAAACGAATGGAAGTCTCAAATAGGGGATTGGCTGGTGGTGTGGTGTAGAACAGAGAGGATTTGAGACAGTCTATTTGTATCCTGACCCTGGTTGAACTGGAATTCAAGGGAGGATGATGATGATGATTGAGTTAAGTATACAGTCTGGGTTTCTTTTTTCATGAGAGTAACATTAATAATGTTAATAATGTTATCATCAATTATAGTACTACATGTAGATTGTTGGCATCATCAGGCTCTTCTAGTATGGCACCTTGGGTAATTACAACATTGTACAGGAAAACATTGTGCTTTAGGGCTTTAGAAGTGGCAAAAAATGGATATGACAACCACTGAATACCATTTTTACCATCGAGGTTGATTCTTTTATTTCTTTACTTTCATTAGTGCTGTCTGGTTCATCAGTATCTCTATTTAGCTCGTTGTTAGCTTGAGTGTCCCTTAATTGCTTCTGATGCAATACTTTCAAGCCTTCTTAAGACTTCTTCAAGACTTCAAGATTTCAAGACTGTCTGTCTGACTTCACTGGCTGAAAGAATTCAGTCTAGTCACCGATATCGCAACATTCATCATTTCGCTCATTGGCACGATGCGTAATTCCGCAAATGGCCTGCTCCAGCTTGCTTATAAGAAGACAGGGGTAACGCAATTTGCGTTATGCTATATTAATTTTAGGTTTATTATGAAAAAATTGAGAGTAATGTGAATCTAACTTATGGTTTTCAAAAGATGAACCAGTGTTTAAAGTTATTTATTTTCAGCTATTGTTTTAGAGTAGAAATTCTAAGAAAGAACTGGAATAAGATAATAACGTTTCTCCGCTAACCAGGGTTTTTTTTACCCCCATAGTAGTAATGAAATTATTGTAATATGCATTTAACTTACAAGCAAAATGTTTAATGACTCTTCAAGCACAGGTATAACCTGCATAAATCAGAAGAAAAATCATAAATATTGTCACACACTAAGCTACTGCAAGTAGTCAAAGTGGTAGTGTCAACAGTAGTTTCTGATTTTTTTTCAAATATGCAACATTTTAATTAGTTTTTGGGAATAAGTTTTTACACATCATCGCTATTACACTCTACTTTGCAAGTATAAACAGTCTTTCTGTGTCCATGACTTCCACAGACAAATCTCTCACACTTTTTACACTTGTTGTAGAGCTTCGCATCCTTACGCCTCTCACACAGGTAACAGCGTCCACGACTGCGATGTATCTGTTGCTCGACAGCTGGATGCTTAGGAGGAGACATGTTGACATATTCCAGGGCTCTCTTCACTTGCGATTGTTATAATATTGCCTGGTTATTCTGCCTGGAACTCACGAGGGGCACACACAGAGCCTTGCCCATCTCCAATATGAACAACCTGCGTCGATCATTTGAACGGCTTTGCCAACCAGGGTGACAGGCAAACCACACCACTGATGAATTATGTGCTATAATGTCTGGACATTGTAGCAGCACTTAATTCATAATTCAACAAGAAGAAAAGTGAGAGAGGCCAGCAGCGGGTAGCTCTCTGTTGAATATTGGTGACACATCTTATCAATGGTGTCGACAGCGCCCATCGATATAGTTGAGTATGATATCTGGCTTCTTGTGATCTTCCTGAGAGGTTTTTTTATCGAGGTGCATTGTTTCGAGGTGCATTGTTGATAAGAGTAGGACCGACTTGTTTTCTTTTTGTACTTATGATACGATTGTCATCTGACCATGAAAACCTTTCTCTGTAGGATGATAGGATTTCGTCTACACTCACATGATCATATAGTTTGTAACATTCCTTGCAGCTAATCTGTCGACAAAATCACTTATAGCTGCCAGTTTGTCAGTTGTTCGCCTTTATACTCTGTTTTCCTTATCATTGAAGCTAATAAATCGTAGATATTCTTTGAAACGAAGATTGAAAATATTCTTTACTACCTGCTAAAAACAAACATGGCTAATTGCTCTATAGCCTCAACAGCTTCAGTAAGGAGGGACAGGGGAAGGCTTACAAGCCAAACCTGTTTGGCTTCCACTTTGGCATTACGTAAACAAACATGGCGACACACAGTTGTTCTAAAATAAACACCTTATTGTGCTTTGCAATAAACTCGCTTAAGAAACTCTCATCTAAGACAACTAAGTCTAGGATAATTGAATTCTATAATAATGAATCCATAAGTGCAGCAAAGGATATGCTAATAACGGATATAGAAGCGTTATGTCTAGACAACTTTAAATCTCCACCTAATCGTAGAGATAAAGGAGATAAAGACAGTAAAACAAAGTTGGAGCTTGATGATATCTTATCAGCCCTTTCATTCGTCTTCGAGAACGACTACTCAAGCCTCCTTCCCCGCTATTCAGTTGAAAACCTGGACGACATTCCCTCCGTGAAACTGGATAACGGTGAATGGAATATATTCATGTCAAAATTGAGCACCATTGAAGAAACCGTGGCCATCTTGAAAGCTCAATATGCAAATGACGAAAGTGTTAGAATTCAAAGTTCGACTGAGCTGGCTCGCATAGCCTCTATTGTCGATCTCATTAACTTTCAGCGTACCAATACAGCTGTGCACACGGTCGTTCATTCACAATCTCACTCAAAACAATCAGCTGATCACCCATCGACTCAGCAATCAGCTCAAGCTCCCAACAATAACTCTCACACTCGCCGTCACACTACAGCTGCTCGAGTTATACACAAATCCATCGACTATGAGACAGCTGATTGTGAATCAGAAGGGGGTTCATGGATCAACGCAGCTAGTCGTAAGAAGCGTAGAGTCGCTGACGCCCAGCTGTCACCTCCAGATCAAAACATAAACACAGCTCCTGAGAGCAGCATGCTTTGGAGCGATCGTGTTGCTAATTCTCCTCCAAGAAAGCAACCGCCTCTTAAGAAAAAACTGATTAAGATAATAGGAAAGAACTTACAGCCTTCTGACGTCAGCCAGCCAACAAACGCCATAATAAAATCAGCAAAGCCCTATATTAAGAAAAGGGTTCTCGGGATTTACAACGTCGACCTCTCCGAAACCGTTGAATCGTTAGGGTCATCCATTACATCAGCATGTGGCAGTCCTCCAATCTCTTGCTTCCAAATCAAATCAAGAGACACTAATTCGAATGCATTCCGTGTCTGCATCAATGAAAACATATTCGAAAATCTCATCAACTCTAAACTACTATGGTCCAGTGGAATCATAATTAAACAGTGGACCTTCAAACCCAAAGAAGCAACCAGTCAAAACTCCTCTGCAACCAGTTCCAAAACTCCACCACAGCAGCGGCCACTCGCACAGCTCTTCCAATAGGCCTAACTCCTGCAATCTCTTAGATCACCGATTATGGAGAATCTAAATATCTTTCCTGAAATAGACAACTTAAACAATATCAGTCCTAATAGCTTACTAGACAATGATCTTATAAATAGCTCTAGAATTGGATACTATAATTATGAGGATTCCTACAAATATCTTAAATCGGCAGAGAAAACATCTAATATTTCTGTCTTCCATATTAATATACGCAGTCTCAACGCAAATCATGAAAAATTAAAAGAAATGCTGGAAACCTTCAATAACAAATTTGATGTCATAGCTCTGTCAGAGATATGGGTGACTAATATTTGCTACTTCAATTCTGTCTTCACGGACTACAATTTTATTTATAGCTCTCCTAAAATCGGCCAAGTGGGAGGAGTCAGATTCCTAATTAAGAAGCACCTGTGCTACAACATTACTCACTCATCTATGGACAACGATTTCTTTGGTTCACTCGCAGAACACTTAGTGATTAACATCACAGTTAAGAGCAGCATTTTTCGTTTCTATCTGTTCTACCGACATCCTACTACGTTAATTTCTGAATTTAATGTTTTAATTGCTAAGTTCATGAAGCTTGTTAGACCATTAAGAAAAAGTTTTGTAAATTGGTGATTTAAATAGCAATCTCAATAACTACTTGACCAATGTCCACGTTAGAAACTATGTCGATATATTAGATAGTTTAAAATTTAATTGTTTTTCAATTTTACCAACTCATTGTGATAAGGATTATGCAACTGTCATAGATCATGTCTTTGCAAACTTTGGTTTAAGCGGTGACAGTAACAGTCTAATCAAATGTTTAACTATTATTTGTGATATTTCTGACCATTATGCAAACTTAATAATTGTGACCTCTAAGATAAAATACTTGATTATGATGTTCGCCCGTATAGGAGGATTTATAATGCAAATAACATTGAATCCTTTCAGTCCTCTCTATCTAACGTCAATTGGTCTTATATATATGCTATGAATTCCGTGGACGAAAAGGTAGCATTTTTATCTAATACTATAAGCAAATATTCGAACGCTCACCTGCCTCTTACACGCATTTCAAGATCCAAATTTGGAGATAAATGCTGGATCAACAAAGAATTAAAAACGAAAATTAGGATTAAAAATGCCATGTATTTTAAAGCTAAGAGATCAGGCAAAATCAATGACATGCTTAACTACAAATCCTATAGAAAAGATTTGGACAAAATACTCAAAGAAAAACGATCTGAATATTATAATAATATCCTCAATTCACGTAATAATTCTATAAAAAATATATGGAAAAATCTTAATAATATATGCAGCTTTAAAAAGAAACAAGGAAATTCCTCAATTGGATATATAACTCATAATAATGTTAAAATTCATGATCAATTTGAAATGGCCAACATTTTTAATGAATATTTTTCAGATATTGGTTTAAAATTATCCTCTAAATTTAATTCCTCCCTTTCAAGAGAAAGTAATTTTGAACAATATTTATCATTTTCAAACAAAAAAACCCTTTTTCTAAAACCCTCCACCCCTAGTGAAGTTTTAAATGCATTAATGGCACTTAAAAAAACGAATTCTACAGGACCAGATGAAATACCAAATCAAATTCTTCAACTTTCTGCTCACTTTATTGCTGACCCTCTATCCTATATAATTAACAGTAGTTTTAGTTCAGGAGTTTTCCCTTCTAGTTTTAAGACGGCTAAAGTTATCCCAATCTATAAATCAGGAAAGAGCGATGATGTGCAAAATTATAGGCCAATCTCACTTTTAAATAACGTAAGCAAAATATTTGAAAAATTAATGTATAACCGCATTACAGTATTCCTAGATAAATTTAATTTGATTTGTGATAACCAATTTGGATTTAGGAAAGGACATTCAACGATCGACGCTATATTTAGCAGTCTAAATATGATTCGTTCAAACAAAGGGAAAAGCATGCACTCAATCGGGCTATTCCTTGACCTTAGCAAAGCCTTCGACACGGTGGATCACGGTATTCTATTACATAAACTACAACACTATGGCATAAGAGGTTTATCGCTTCAATGGCTCAAATCTTACTTGTCAAATAGACTTCAATATACTGAAATAGGACAAACCATTTCTACCATCAAACCAGTTACTGTTGGTGTCCCACAGGGATCTATTTTAGTGCCCTTGCTATGCTTAATATATTTCAATGACATCCAAAATGCTTGTCCTGAAATCTCACTCAAACTTTTTGCTGATGATTCAAATGCTTTTATTAACAGTAGCAACCTGACTGATCTATTCTCACTAGCTAACCACACCAGTTCAAGATTAAATCATTGGTTTCAAATGAATCGCTTAACGACAAACTCTAAAAAATCTGCTTACATTGTTTTCTTCCCTAACAAAGAGGATGAGCAGTATATAAAAGATGAAAAACTTGAGATAATGCTTGATAACAGTTCAATTTCAAGAGTAAAAAATATCAAATTTCTTGGAATAGAAATTGACGAGCAATTGTCATTTAAAAATCATGTTGATACTGTTGTGAAGAAGATAAAATGTGCTAACTGTTTATTATTCAATCGTAGAGACATTATTCCTATGCCCTGCCATAGAAATTTATATTTTTCAATGATCCACTCTTGCATTAGCTACTGCATTGAAGTGTATGGACACGCCTCCTGGAACATCTTGCAGCCACTGCACATTGTTTGCAATAGAGTACTAAGAACGTTGCAAGGAATGCACCGCTTTAGTAATGTCAAAAATTTATACATTTTTTTAAATATCCTGCCTATCCATTTATTACATAAATTTTGCTCAGCGAAACTTATTCATAAGTGTCTATATAACAGATCATCCTCATCCTCAGTATTGGCAAACATTTTTGATCTCAACCATGCTAACTACCCCACAAGACTATACGGATCTAGCTATCTTTACAAGAAGTCTTCTGCCACTTTTTATAAATCATATGTCAATGATGCCTGCACAAACTGGAACGAAATTCCAACCTCTATTAGAAGCATCAACTCTCTCTCTACATTCTGTCATAAATATAAACATTACTTACTTAATAACTGGTAATCTTCCATTTCCATCCACACTCTTGAACATTTTATGATGATTTTGATAGCTTAATCTAGATATTTTAAATTTTATTAATCTATAAAAATGGTTATGTATAATTACTTGTAAATGATTTGGGCTCTCTCAGAGTTCTTTGCCGAAAAACTATACTGGAGTGAAAACTGGGTGTTCAACTGGATAGGACGCCTTGCGTCCTCTTTGATGGCCTAGTTTTTTACTTATTTCTTATGCAAATTTTTTTGTTGTTGTTTTATTTTGCACTTACAGGATGTATTGCACCTATGATTAAGGTTCTGATAACGCTTATTTAATTTTTTTTTGTCAACCGTTCACTGATGTGATTACTCTGTGAATTTTGTGAAACTTCGTGTAATAATAAAACATATTTCTCTCCACTTTGAAGTTTCCTCGTGCAAGCCAATTAACAATAGACACGCTAATCACGAGACAACACACTAACACTCATAAGATTTTAATTGAAGATGAATCTATAGCGGTTATACAAGCTGTCAACAGTCGAAGGTAAGGTTGGCTAATAGCCTAGGTGTAAAATATTACCCCCCCCCCCGGTGTTATATAGAATGTCGTTCATAAGTAGGGTTAGCAGAGGAAGGTTAATAATTGTTGTATTTTTAGCAAAATATAAAAAATACTACTCAGCAATGTCATGTAAATATATGCAAAGCTTTTAATGTTATGTAGTGGTAGCTTAGCCGGTAGTGTTATAAGATAACTTGCTGCATGAGCATCGCTTAGCCTTTTACGTAAGTAGCAAATTAATGATAAATTTCAAATTGACGTTTCAAGCTAGATTTTTATCTTTTTGACATTTACGTGCAGCTATCCACGGAACGAATTCTAAATTTTATGAATTTTTAATTAGCACCGGTTTTCCGACATTTTGCGGCAAGGTTTGCAAAAAAATAGCCGAATAAGGGTCTAATTATATTATTACCTAACATTAATAAATAAGCTCTAACACAACCTTAAATCGACTAAAGCCAACCTTGCACATCAAATTAAATTGAGATGAAAACCAAAGTACCTGACAAATAGCGTGTCAATGAAATCTTCGTGTTGAGAAACGTTACACGAGTGAAATGAGAAGCAGAACATAATGATAAGCAAGCCACAGAGGCTCGTGTAAATAATCTCATGGGCGCCGCCATCTTTCCTCACAAGTCACAATAACATAAACAACAAAAATATTGAATGCAACAAAAAATCATAATTTCACTTTTGCCAAAGTAAAACAAAGATCAAGACTTCAAAATTGGTGTAAAGTATTGATGAAGAACAACTCAATTGTACAACTGTACGGCGACAGCTATATGTATAATTGATTTTACACTTTGCACTGTGTCGTGAAACGCTCGGCTTGTACGTGCCCACTTCCCAATCTTTGGGGTCATAGCTTGGTCTTGGACGCCGGTATTGCTCAGCTCCCTCCAACATGAAATGTTTTTGTTGGTTAGGACCTCCCCATCCACCCACTGAGCTAATAGGAACCTCCGGCGCGCTGTGATAGTATGGCCTTTGGATATTTGGGTCGGTGGCTTGTGTGTTCCTTGTTATTGAAAGGCCTAGGAACTCGGCCAATTGTGAATGTCCGCTTTCTACTACTGCGCCGAGATCGTCACGACTAAAGGTGGGAATGTTTTTGTCTCCCGCCTGTGTCAGGGCTATGGCCTCTGCCCTATTGGTGAGTTCGTGGGAATTCAGGTCTCGTGACAGGTCATCACGGCCCGAATCGGGGGAAAGTCCCGCGTTCGACATCAAGGAGGTTTGGGACACTGGCCTACTATCAGTGTTTTGTTCGGCCATCTCCCCTTAGTTTGTTGTAAAGTGTAAAGGCGTAGAATTTATTTGATTAGTTGATTAGTAATGATTGGAAATTGAATATGGTGACTGGAATTTATCAAACGAAAAATACAAGTCTAACCTAACCCTACTGTTAATGAGTGTGGAGCGTGGTCTGAGACCACACTTGTAAAAGCTAATAATAAGTAAGTGATAGTATTCTTCTCTATTTGTTTCCTATCTAAACCTATTTTGTATTTAATGTGTTTCTGTTCACCTTAATAGCGAGACAAAACCCGCCTGCAACTCTTTGAGTCCTAATTCAACCTATATTAACGAGACAAAACCCGCCTGCAACTCTTGGAATCTTAATTAAAACAATTGCGAGACAAAACTCGCCTGCAACTCTTGGAATCCTTAGTCATCCAATATCGGCACCAAAACCCGCCTATTGGGCAGTTATGTACTTCTGTCTCCCTATTTTAACGCTTAATTTGAAAAGTATGCCGCGCTCTAAATTATACGCCCGCTAGAACTACATATATAAATCTCTATGACTATATATATATGTATCACTCTATGAGGGTACTTTTTGATGTCCCACCCTGCCAAATTTCACAGCTAAATGCTGTTGTGTCTGTATATTGCTCAGATTGGCGCTACCTTCCTATCGGCAACTGCTAGCAAGTCACCGTCCAGAAGTTGGCCGCTCGTCACGAAAATACGACACCCCTACTATTAGCGCTGGGGCGCCCTATCCACTGGGTTCCCCAGCACAACCCCCTTCTGTAACACTGCCTGTTTTAAAACACAGGTCTTTGTGCAATGGGGCCCTTCCCGTTTTACAACTTCTCGGCACAATCAATGCGACTGTGTTTTAAAGTCGTAAGGCTGCCGAACACTTTTCTACACTCTTAGTCGTGTTTTAAAGCTTTATAACAACTACTCTATTTCTCCACACAACGAATTGTGTTTTAAAGCTTTATATTAGCTACTCTACTTCTCCACACAACGAATTGTGCTTTAAAGTGGTCAGTTAATAATATTCAATCACATCAACTGCGTCTGAACATTATTTCTTCGTGATAAGCTGCTCCAATCACAATTTTTCTTCTGGACCACGGTTACCACGAAGTAACCCAAGCGTTTTTGCATGGAGAAACACGGCCTTTTATACTAAATTTTAACATGGGAGTACTACAAGGCCAATCACGTAACGCCTTACTAAACCCTCGATTTGTATCTCCCTATTCTATTGGTTGAAGGTGTGGCCTAAATTACGTTATTTTTAAACTATGTTGCCATCCTTGGTATTTTCTTATACCACCACCTAGTTTGTGCTCTTTCCTAATTAAACCTATTGTATGATTTACGCGATAATATACCACAGTGATAACGCCGTTCTCTCGCTTCAGTTATCGCTACCAATCATCTTTATTTCTTAGCAATTCTGCAAACCTTATATAAATATGCACAAATCTAGATAAAACCGTCTATAACCTCCTATAGCGCTTAACTGACATTTCCTCACATTTAATATAACGCCTTTCTACTTTAATGTAAGCCAACTACGTATGTTATAGTATTTCCAGCAAATGCTATCTAATTTTACAAGAATTGCTAACGAATTAGGGTTTTCCTTTAATTATTAGCTCAACTTTCTCTAATATTAATATTTATGTTTATTTTTATACTTTGGAAAAATCCTTAGACTGGTGCTACGTTTAATATTAGTGTTATATTGGTTTACGGAAGCGGACTAATTTATACTGGTTCGAGCTTAATACAACAAGCGTATCAAAGCGAAAGTCCAATTTCGCTACACACTGATAAAATATTAAAACAATATTGAATTTGGACTGAATTTCCGGATTTTGGAATTTGCACCGTTTTTGGACCTTCCTTTTGCTCGCCGGCTTGATTTTTGTCTCAATAGTGCTCGATGTTGTCATTGATGACTGTAGCACTCTAATTGTTGTTGTTGAATGTCTCAATAGTGCAATGGATAACGTCATGAACTTTTAAATGACAGATCCTAAGGTGAATAGAACCCTCGTGGATTCGAATCCCAGCCGCGCTGATCTGAGAGTAAAATCTCGGACATTCACTGGACTGGTCATGCGGAAATAGGATTAAATTGCCTAACGGATTAAACATGTGGTGTTAAAAAGTGATAGATATCGACATAGTTGATCATTTCACTATAATGCGTGTTTACTTTACTTTAAAACAATACCAATTGCATGTATCCAAATTTTACGGCGGGGATTTAATGCACTTTCCATGGTTTAGTTGCACGTCAATAATCGAAATTAAACTAAGTCGGCCTCGGTTAGTACATGATTGGGTGACCACCTTGGCTAACTGAGTGTTGAGAGATTGGAATAAAAAATTCCCATGGTGTTGGAGGGTTATTCTTAATCGGCGCCGGCTGCAATTGATAATCCATCAAAAGGCAACGATCATCTAGTAACCATTTGGAGAGGAAGGAGGAAATAGGCCTTAAACAAGCACCTGTGCTTCCTGCCCAGCTTGCCGTTAAGTATATATTAAATAGTTACTAACGTACTACTGCAATTATAGTACCGGCCTATATTATTTCAATCTTCCATAAGCCTACTACTATATTAGGACTATATTTACAATTTCGGTCAAAGAAAACTGTCGTGAAACTGACATTATATGCTAATAGTATAATGTAAAACTGTAGGCAAGAGATGAAAGGGAAAATTTTTGAAACAATAATTAATTAATTAGATAGACTGCCATTAAGAGGCTGATTGAGGCATATTTAATAACCAACAAATTCAGTTTCGTTTCTGAACATGTAATATACTAATTTTATCATTACAATAATATATAAATATGCAGAGGTGGACAGTATTTAGCCAATTTAGACTAATTGAAGTAGGCCTACGTAATTTAAATTGCAAATTACAATTGTAATGTGTAGTTCAATTATAATTAAAATTTGCTGTAGTTTGTAATTTCAAATTTAATTACAATTTAAATTAGCTGCAATTTTGTAATATGAAGTTACTTTTTTCAAAATTACACTGCTGGCTCAATAGATGATTTTCACAGCTGTTAGCCCCGCCGACTTCTATACACCTACCGGCATTGGCATATACATTGAATTACGTCATTTTTAGCATTACGTATATATAGATATACATGTATATCAATATAAAAAATAAAATTTCGATATAGGCCTATGTACGTATTTTGCAATCTGTAAAATGCACACGATTTATTAGTTATATACACAGACAGTGTAGGCCTACCTATGTGCTTCATAAAGTTGTATGAACTTACGTATGGAATATATGAGCTCCGATCTTACCGGTAAGCCGTACGCTTTAGATTCGTTATGTAGATGGATTCTATAGTTGAAGACTTAACTTAAATTAATTTTACTAGTTCAGTAGATCTCGATTGAGGACTTATAACACTAGTCTAGTCGTAATTTAATGCATAAATACACAAAGACCGTAAAGGATTCAAATACAAACCGTAGGTCTTAAACTATAGGCTAGTTGCAAAAGGTAAAAATTTTCAATAATTTTTTGTTTACAGACCCATGTAGGCCTATATTCCAATAACTTTTCACAGGTTTTGAGAAATTTGGCCTTAATTTGCATTACGTAAATGGCAGAAATGGCAGAAGTTTTGCAATTACTAATTTCGTCAAATCATTAAAGCTTGCCACCAATAGGCCAATCTTATATTTCGACAACTAATTAAATACATAGACTAAGTACACAACAAACCAGAAACACATCGAGCGGACAGATTTTTGTCCCATTTTCCTGAATTCCACTCATGGAGTCCAAATTTCTGCCATTTCTGCCAATTAGCCTGTCCCAGCAATTTGCTTATGATGCACTATTTGGCAGAAATGGCAGAAATGCTGAAATTATGTGTAACAAAGCTTTCAAGAACCATCATATCCATTACCAGTTCATTAACCTGTCAGAGAAAGCCAACGTCCATATGCCAGCCACAATTTTATACTAAATTAAGATGAAAAACTACTTAAAGTTACTTATTATATAGCCGTGTATCATATAGAGTGTCGTATATCAAAATGGCGGCTCTGTAATGTAAACAAAAAATGACGTGTGCATGAAACCTCTCTATTAACACTGAATGTTTCCACAAGAATTAATGAGTATAATATAGGCTATAATCTAATTAAGCTTAATTTTTAAGTAACCTCAAACTACCTTATCTATAGATTCTATCATCCCTATCTTAATCATCATCATCTTCTTCTTCATCATCATCATCATCTTTCTTTTAATTCCAGTTTAACTAGAGTCAGGATACGAATATTATATCTCCTCCAATCCTCTCTGCCCCATACCATATCAAAATCTCTTACATTCGTTTTAGAACATTTTCTATCAATTTCTGAAGCTTAGGCAACCGAATGCCCTTTCTGACGTTGCTCTGGATTTTAGTGCTTTAGTCGCCTTTTACTACATGAGCAGTCACCGCGGTTGGTCAACTCTTCAAACTATCCGGACACAACACAGAGAGAATTTATAGCTTCTATAGATTATCTATAAATTTTATGCGATTTAAAATTTCTTAGTTATAATTACCTGTGGCTAATTCAACAAAAACCGCTTACCTAGAAATCTATTTTTAGAATAAAATAGACCCATATAGGATATGATCGTGGACAGTAAGCATATCATTCATGATGAGTATAGGGCCTACATGCTCTACATACTCTGTATTCTTCATAATCTCATACTCTGTACATATCTAGATATTTGAATATGCGTGGCATGTATTTATGCATTTAGAACTGGATCATTACTCAGTCCAGTCTGACTGCTGCCTTGGTTGGTTGGTCAGTTGGTCAACCACGGCGATGGTTGGGTTCGGCGTCTTGAAGAGAATCCATTTAGGAGACTGGCCTTGACGAAAAGCCCACTGAAATAGATTACGATAGTTTATTATGAAAATTCTTTAGAATTCTATCTAATGGTAAAACTTCTGTAAATTGAGGAAACAGCAACTTGTAACTACATAAACGAACGACTAAATGCTGAATGTGCTTCATGCGCATGTGCACCAGTACAGGTAACAGGAAAGAGACAAGCAATAGGCCTAGGCCAATCGCTTGTCGAACAGTGTACAAGTAGAATGCAAATTTGATTTAGCAGATATTAATTTCAATAGTTGCAGTATAAAAACTGAACAGATTTAAATTTGGCCAACATGACGGAATGGCTAGGAGAGTCGAAGTTGCACTTGTTGGTAAAAATCGCTCTTCTGAACTACCCTTACTACGCGGTGTTCCACAAGGTTCAGTGTTAGGTCCATTGCTCTTCTCTTTATATATCACTCCTCTTAGCTACATGCTTGCTCAGTCCTCCATAAATGTTCATTTCTATGCAGACGACACACAACTATATATTTTCTTTCTAACCATGATTCCGATCAGAAACTGGCTCATCTCTCATCCATTCTAGACAAGGTTTATTACTGGTCTTGCTGTTAATCCTTCCAAAACTGAATACCTTTTAATTGGCAGTCCCTTGCAAAGAAGCAAAATTACTAATAACTCTGCTAATTTTCAGAATCTTGCTCTTTCACCTTCTCGATCCGCCAAAAACCTTGGAGTCATATTTGATGAAAACCTTGACTTTGAATTCCATATCTCTTCTGTTTGTCGCGCTTCTTTCTTTCAGATTCGTCAGGATAGGCAAATACGTCCATCCCTTACTAGAAATTCAGCCACTATCCTTGCTAATTCTTAGTTCATTCATAGCTTGACTATTGTAATTCATTATTACATGAGTTGCCTACTTCTTCTCTCAATCGTTTGCAGCATGTCCAAAATTCTCTTGCACGTGTTGTTTGCAAGTCCTCTTGACTCCAATTTCGCTCTCTTTCTCTACTTCGCAGTCTTCACTGGCTCCCTGTTAATCAACGTATAGAATATAAAAGAGCTCTATTAACTTCAAAACTCTGCGAATTGGCAAACCTTCTTACTTATCTGAAATTCTTCTTCCTTATCATCCCTCACGTGCGCTTCTTTCCACCGATGCCAATCTTCTCTCTGTTCCAAATATTCTCACGTCATTGGGCAGACGTTCAATTTCTTACGCAGCACCCACAATCTAAAAACTCTTTACCTGCTAATCTTCGCTCTTGTTTTTCTCTTTCAACATTCTCTAGCAAGCTTAAGACATACCTTTTCCCACCATAGACTTAATCGACCTACCTTGACCATTTTTTGATCACCGGACTGGCTTTCGTTTAGGACCTTAACTTCTCCTCAGCACATTTCTTTTGCAGATTGGTCTGGGTAAATTGATCTGTAGTGATGTATGCCGTTGGGGACGTCCCTGACATCATCTCTGGATGAGGAAACGGACGTTAAACCTTTATTATTATTATTATTATTTTTTTTTTTTTATTATTATTTTTTTTATTTTTTTTTACCCCGGTGTAAAGAACCTGGGGTTTGATAAAAACGATTCGAGCAATACGTGCTGAATCGCCGCCCGGCTACTCGAGGTCATCAATCGGCTTAAAAGAATTGTTGAAGCAGACTGCATTAAATCTTTGCAAAGTCATGGAAAGCCTTTGCCAAAGAAAAGATGTCTCTCGCTTATCGCCGGTTTGCTCTGCAATAAGTCTGCCTATGCCATTAATAAAGTCAACTCCTTCGGGATTCATCGGGCCCATGGTTTCAATAGCCACCGGAACAACTTCATATCTTAAGGACAGATCACGGTATTTATCCAACTTCCTAGAGGCGGCATGAACAGCAGCTCCACCGGCTGTGACTGAAGTCGTATTCAGGTAGGAGTTTGCCATAGTGTCAATGACCGTGACGTCCCAAACGGCACATTTACCGTTGCACCAGGGCACTAAAGTCATGCCGTCCGGACGCTTGCCGTCGTCTGATCTGGACAACCCACTTGGCTCCTTAGAGGAAGGGATGCCTGCTCTCGAAAGTGCTCGCCATATTATGTCATTTAAATTATGATGGCGAGACATTCTACCTGAGCTTCGTTTGCAGGAGAGGCCGTGGAGACCTAAAGCGTCGACTTCATGACCGCAGGGGCACATGTGAGGCTCGCAAGTTTTCGCCCCTAAACGGAAACTAACAGCTACTCGAATCGCCTCATTGTCTAAAAATAGCCCACAAGAAGCAACAGGGAGAGCGTGAAGCCAGTCGCTGCTTCTTTTAGTTGACACCGCTAGGAGTCGTGCTCTGTCTACTGCATTGGACTGGGATTCTAGCAGACTGTTATAAATCCGATCCACTATAGGACGGTCCCATGATTTCTGGCTACTGACTGAGGTAGAAGGTGGAGCACTGGAGGTAAGGCTTTTGGACCAAACTGACAACGCAACGTCAATGGAACTATCGGCAGAAAGGGAGCACTTATGAAGGATGGCGTCTTGCAACTGCCTCGTTCCCATCGCTGATGCCAAAAAGGCTGAAGGCGCGATATGGGAAACAAGACGAATTCCAAGACCACCCATGCTCACCGGTAGACTGGCTTGCTGCCACTGCAAAACAGACAAATCTGCGTTGATAACGGCGCATAAGCATTGCCTAAGAGCCTCGTCGTAGTCTAAAAGCCGCGGATTAGAGAAGCTCGGACTAGAGCGCAGAACGTGCATAAGTTTAGGTGCACTTAAAGAAAAGCGAAGGATTGTTAAAGCATCATGAGCGGCTAGCGACTTCAAGCGTGATGCTGTACGTTTGAGGTCTTCAAGGCGACTGGATAAAGCGGTGGTAGTAGCTTCTTCTCCAGAGAGTGGCGCGCCGAGTAGAGAACTATGGGATAGGCACATTGGCACAAATGATGACAAAACTGAGTTGCCCGGAGATTTGCAAACTGATGAAATGACTTCGCACTTGGTACGATTCAACTGAAGCCCAAATTCTTGGCCTCTGTCGATGATAGTCTGTACATCATTTGCAATCGACGACTCGCAACCACCTAGAGTAATGTCATCTAGGTATCCCACCGTGAGATCGCTAGAGAGAGAAGTAAGGAGAGGGTGAATAGTCAGGCAAAACAGCATGGGCCCTAAGGGATCCCCTTGTTGGACTCCTTCCTGTGACTCAATGCACCAGTCTCCGAACTTCAACCACGAAGGGCTTGAGTAAGCTAGATGGCAGAAACTATACAGCTCTGGTATCCTGTGATGTATTTCGCTGAGCATTCGTGATCTACTCAAGCAATTAAAAGCATTACAGAAGTCTAGCTTTACCACGAAGTGATCAGCTGGCATTGACTCAGCGAAACGGCGAGTAGCGTGAACAGCTGCCTCACAGCCACCTGGAATACCAGCTCCAAGTTGAATTGGGCTCAAGTATTCGCTGAGAGCAGACACTGCATAGCGATTTGCGCATTTAGCGGCTAAACGACGCCAAGTGTAACCCACTGCAATGGGGCGAATGCCGCCAGATTTCTTATTGAGTGCGAAGAGTTTACCACCAAACAGCACCGGTTGGACCTCAGGGGGGCAAGCACCTCTAAGAAGGAGATTCACGAAAGAAGTCAAAGCGGTCAAAAATGTCCCAGCCGACTCTCTACAAGTCACAAGCTCCAGAAGATGCTGAGGGCGAAGGCCATCAGGACCACCTGCTGAGCCTGCTGGAAAGCTACGTACAGCTTTGACAACATCCTGCTCTGAGACTTGAATGGGCGGAGTCGCCATTGAGTCCGGAAGGGGTGCCATTATACTGCTACTAGCTGCGGGTGGGTGCTTGGCCTTCAGGATATTGAAAGTGTTTATGGTGCATTGCGCTGGGCTTTCGTCTGAACAGAGGATGCGCACAGCTGCCGAAACATTTCCATCTTCCATTTTGGACCTGACTGCTGAGGCACGGGAGTCATGAGAATGATGAGCTCTTTTAATTCTTTCTACGACCGGCTCAGTGGGAGCACTAGTACCTAGGCCCTCCAACCTTTTCTTAATTAAAGAGCTTAGATTATGCCTTTTACCTGTGCGAGCAGGGAATTATTATTATTATTATTATAGTATCATGCCGGGCGGTCATCGACAAGCTTTTTCATTCTCAAAGCAATAACTCTTTTATTTCACAGGCTCCTTCGTTGACGCCTATTGGTTAGAGCCTAGATAGTGTGAAAATTAAGCAGATTCAAATTTACGAACTTGCAGACAGTATATTGTTGCGCTTGGCATCATTCTTAAGTTCAGGAAACACCAGTACGTATAAATTGTCATTTGGTGTAATTTGAAATTACGTAATTTTTAATTTGGCGAAGATAAAATTTTTGTTTGTAATCTAAGCTTAATTACATTTTTCGAAGTCAGGGGCGTAGCTTTCTTTTTTTCTCGATAAAATTTTTGTTTGTAATCTAAGCTTAAAATAAATGTACATACACACATAAATACATACATACATAAATACATACATACATACATAAATTCATGCATACATACATATATACATGCATACATACATACATACATGGATACATTGATACATACATGCTAACATACATGATAACATACATACATACAAACTTACATATATCCGTACGTACATACATACATACATACATACATTTTTACATGCATGCATGCATGCATGCATGTAAAAATTACATTTAAATAAAAATTATTATTCATTGAAATAAAAAATATTGTTCAAGAATTATTGGATTAATATTATTTTAACCAACAATTTTGACAAAGAATTTTTAAAATAAGGGAAATTACAAATCGCTCTACCAAGATTTGAATTCTGAAGAAACATACATGTAGAGTGGACACTGTTTGTCATTCGTTTGTGAAGTGTTACTCAACTACCCCGTTATACGCAAATGTAACTAAAGGTGTTACCGTAATACTCTCTCCTTCTTAGTGCATTGCCTATTGGCAGGTCCATGCCTCCGTGACATACAACTCCTCCACATATTTCAATCCTCAGCTTTCACTTCATATCAACATATAAATTAATCAATCAATCAATAAGAATTAAACATTCGGTTAATTAGTTATGAAATCATCCCGCATTCTAGGTCTCGGTTTTCCTCTAACCTTTTTTCAGTCCATTGATGGAAGCATCACCTACATCTTTCAGCAAAACCATTCCATCTAATGGAACCATCTAGTTCTTCTTTCTATTCCTTATGATATATATCAATTGTCTATTTATTCCAACCCATTTTAATTAGCACTTCTTCGTTCGTAATTTTTTCATTTCATTTAATCTTCTTCATTCTTCTTCATAGTCACATTATTACGATGATGTAATTATGCATAGTCACATTCGCATTCTTCTGGTTTTCTAATATCCTGTTACCTTAACGTCCATGTTTCACAACCGCTCTTTAGCACAGTCCACACTAAAGTCCTTAAACTCTTTATCTTCGTGGCTTTCTTCAAACTGTTTTTGGTAATTATTTCCTTTTACTGAAGGTCCCTTTTGCTTGAGCATTTTAACATTTTATTTTTGTTCCACATTTCCCATATTCTGTTAATGTGTTTCCTGCATATATAAAACTCTTCAACTGTTCTATCGTCGCACCGTCTAATTCTATATTGACGCTTCCTCCTTTTCTAGACACTCTCATCACTTTGGTCATCTTTATATTAATTTTCATTCCATACTTTTATTCCGTAATATTTTTCGCTGTTAGCAACTATACCTTGATCATTGGTAAATCTGACATCCTTCAAAAGTGTACCGTAAATTTTCATTCAATCTTCAAATTTATCCACTGCATCATCATTGCATCATCGTAATTACATCATCGTAATAATTGCATCATTATGGCATCATCGTTGCCTAGGCGTAAATGTTAAATACAGTTGGTGACGTGTAACAGCCTTGTCTTACTCCCCGTTCTATTCCTCCTGCTTTCGACATCTGCAGTTGAACTCTAATATTTGCCATTTGGCTCATATGCAGATTCATAATTAATCTTCTGTCTCTCCAGTCCTCTCAAATTTATCTCAGAATTCCTAAAGTCTTCATCCAGTTCACCCTGTCAAAAGCCTTCTCGTAATCTGATTACATTAAGAAAACTCATTTCCCTAGCTCTAAGCTGCGTTCACATATGAATTGCACTACCCCCTATAGCTTCTCTTGTACTTAATCATTTTCTAAATCCAAATTGTAATTTATTTAATATAATTTCTGCCTGAGATTAAATGCGTGTTATTATTTAATAAGCATTTGAAGCTTGCGAAACTAAGCTTAAATTTGTATAGTCCGAGTATTCTACTGCACTTTCGTTTTTAATTTAGGGATAATTACTGATTTGGTTAAAGTCCTGTGGCCACATTACGGTATTATAATAATAGTAGTAAAGGTTTAAAGTCCGTTTCCTCATCCAAGGATGATGTCAGGGACGTCCCTACAGCACGCATCACTACAGATCAATTCATCCAAATCAATCTGCAAAAGAAATTTGCTGAGGAGAAAAAGGAGAGGTATTACATACAGCCATGCATAAATTCACAAGTCTTAGCATTGTTTCTCCTTCTAATGATTTTAGGAATTCTGCTGACCCGTCTTCTATTCCTGATGCTTTTCCTTTTTTCATGTGTATGATGGCTTTATAAATTTGTTCTTTCATTACGTCAGGTCGTTTTGATCGCCTATTAGGACCAATTCCTCTTCTAACTTAAAATTCTCTGCTGTTGGCTTACTAGCATTGTCATACAAATCAATCAAGCAAAGTGTTATTATTCTCGCTATATTTCTGCTATCTCATTTATTTCTGTCATTAATTTTAAAAATTTGTTATTTATGCAAATGCTTTTCGTCCTGCTTTTACGACAGGAGTCTACTTTAACGACAGAAGCGGTTTACACCGATCCCCTATAAAATATATAGTCTTCCTAGGATATGTCTATTAATTAAATACTTATCTGCCATTGGTTTATCAATGTTGACTGCTTTTGACCACCGGGTCATTTGTAAAAATCGCATGTCTCTACAATCTCTACAATGCATCTACCCCGCAGCGACTGATTTCACCACAGTCACATGGTCGATTGTCCCATCAACTTCTTTACGTTTTAGCTCTCTTTGTATTTGTCATGACCAATCCAAAATCGATTTAGTACACGCCCTCCACTTAAAACCCATGCAAAATAGCCTCTACAGTTGACTTAATTTTACGTAGCATTCACTGAAATTTTCCTTACATTTGCCAACTGAATCTGATCGATATTTTAAGTTTTGAGAACAGATTGAACGAGGAGACTTAAGACGAGTACGCGAATTGTAGCTGTATTGTATTGGAGTAGGGCTGATTGTAACAGAAACAATCATAATCACACAGTTCATTTGATATCTACTATTTGTGTGTGATTGTACAGTACTGTATAGTGAGCGATACACATACATATGAAAGTCTTAATAGAGTAGAGGAAACGTCATAAAGTTTTAAATGACAGATCCTGAGGTGAATTGAACCCTCGTGGGTTCGAATCCCAGCCGCGCTGATCTGACAGTAAAATCTCGGACATTCACTGGACTGGTTATACGGAAAATGGTTTAAATTGCCTAAAGGTTTAAACATGTGGTATTAAAAGTGATAAATATATATCAACGTAGTTGATCATTGCACTATAATACTCGTTTTTACTTTATATTTAACAAGTGAAGCATCTCGACATTCATTATTTGGAGTATCACTTGACAGTTCAGCAAACCGAAGTTTACTAGTTAGACCTTCAATGTACCTCTGTCTTAGTGACAACAACAATAATTTATGAATTTCACTTGCATGCATTATTCAGCAGCTACCTGGGATCATCATCCTTTAGCAAACCCAACTTTTGACCAATCCACTTACATTTATCTTTCACCTCTTCCTGCATGAGATTGAAGCACATGGCTAAAAGAGACAGACCGAATGCCAACCAGAGGGCGCAGAGAACTAACTTGGCATGAGCGGCCCATTGAGTCATATCAGTGCCGGGTACTATATCGCCGAACCCTATAGTGCTCAAAGTCACAAAGCAGAAATACGAGCCAGTCACATAATCCCAACCTTCCCATATAGCAAACATGGCAGAGCCGGCAAGAAGATATCCTCCTATTATAACGAGGCAAATGGCTACGGGTACGGTTACCTTTTCCTCTCTTTCATGTTCATCGTCATACTCGTATGCATCATCTAGGTATGCTAGACAAACTGAGCGATCAGTTCCCCACTCTGTTAATTCTGCGGTCGCTCTTTTCTGGCACGTCATAAAGTCTGATGGTATTTTTAAAATATTAGCGTCTGATTGTGGAATGTCTTCTTCCGAAGTAGAGCTTGGAAAGTCGTTAAATTGTCTATTATAATCTGACTTAATTCTCTCTTCTCTATAACCTTGTTGTTTATTTTTCTCTAGATATAGGCCTAAGTTACTTTCTTCTGCCTTATTTTCCGTTTCATCATCTGCTGTCTTAAATGAATCGTCCGATAGGCAACGAGAAATTCGCTTTAGATTAGGTCCACTCTCAAACCTCTCCGATTGTAACTCAGAAGCAAGGGAATGCTTGGTTTTATCTAATGCCGCAGGTAGCTGTCCATGCGATTTTGTCATTTGTTGAGCTGACTGTTTTAAGTTCGTAAATTGAAGATCATATTTGTGTTGTCTCGAAGCAGTGATTGAAGGCTTTGAAGATAAATTGTATCTACCGGTCGGTGTTGACATGGAACGGTTTAGATGTCTTCTACGAAATTTTGGACCATTAAGTGTAACGTGATCATCCTGACCATGGCTAATTCTCTTATTGTCCGTTATATTTCTATTGTCAACACTTCGTGCTTCGGGTTCGAATAATGATCTAGAATTTTTAATAAGAAATAATCGATTGTCTCGAATGCGTTTCCAGTTCAGTAACGCCTTATATTTTCTTTTGTCTACCAATTCTGTTGTTCTAGATGTGCTTCTGTTTTCTTGCTTTTCAATTGATAATCTAGAATCACGTCTAGTTCGTTCTGGCGGTTTCATTGAAACGACAGAATATGGTTTAGAAATATCGGTGTGATTGTCTTGGAATGCAACTATTCGCGGACTTCTCCTAAGCAACGTGTTTGCAGTCTGCTCGCTATAGTTAAAAGAAAATGGGATTGTCAGTTGAGTCGGATTAGAAATTGAGTCGCAGTCTAAGAGATCTCCAGATGATAGTTTATGTGATGAATCATCGTATCTGTTGTCTGAAAGAGATCTCAAGCATACCGGATGACGGAGAGTTTTACTTAAGTGGGTTTTGACACGGTCGTGCAAACTAACACACACTTCCTCGTTCGAATCTAATACTATCCTGGTTTGGGGCGAATTAGCTTTGATACCTAAACATGAATTGGAATGACTTTCTAAGCTATTACTCACATCAGTATTGCTATGTGGTGATGTAAGTGAATTTTCAGTTACTGAAGAATTTTCATCAGTGAACTCATCTTCCTGATTACTTTTAGAATCATCTGAGTTCCACATGTGCTTGTATCTAAGCTTTAAAGATGATCGATCCGGGGGATAATTAGGGCTACAAGATCTATTGTAACTATTGCAATTATTATTCATTGAAATGTTACATGACGACATAAAATTAATGCGATCATTATTAATACCTGGAGACCTGCTACAATTTCTATCATCGTTATCGTCTAATTCGAATCCAAGATTGGTTCCACCTGGCCAACCACCTGTTTCCGACAATTTTACATTACTACGGTTGAAGCCAAATCTAAGTTGATTCCTTGTTTTCTTATTTTCCTTATTCGAAATGAAATCATATGTGTACTTATCAGGAAATACTGTGTCGCTCTCGTCTGCCATGTTTGAACTCTTTCTAGGATCAGACATGTTTTGCTGAGTGATCTGTTGCTCTGCATAAGACTGCCAGGAGTCTTGACCACCTGAACTCCATCTGGCGACTATCTCTCGTCGTCTTCTGGACTTCAGTCTCTCTCTCTTTCTCTGCCGGTAGCACTTCTGACAGCATATGATATCGCAACATATTCGCTTGTAGAAGAGACGGAAACAATCGGCTAGGAAGTTGCCAATGTTTGAGAGATAAAGAAACGTGAGCGGTATTCCAACCAGGGCGTATATAATAGTCAGCAATCTTCCTGCGATTGTCTTCGGTGCCACGTGACCATAGCCTGAAGAAAACAATATACATGTAACAATATGCATCAACCTATTAGATTTACTTGTCTGTCACATATTACAGGTACAACTACAGTTCAGTAGAATAACTTTAAGTATAATAATGTCACTTTAGGTCACTTATTAGATATTTTAATGCTAAACTTCGTCATTGCTTAATTTAGCTATTAATGAGCTTTACTGGACTTGTTGGCTCAATGAACCTTTTTTATTTGTATTTTCTTATTTTCATTTTTAAGCTATGCTCATGATTATTTGATTGCTTGCGTATGCGTGTTAGCATTACTTAATATGCTAACTTTATTTCCAAAATTTTTCCACTTTAGTTCACCGTATCATACATATTTTAGTTTGTGTTTGCTTGATGCATGGTCTAGATTGTCTGTGTTTTTATGAACTGTTTATGTGACCCTTTTTAGTGTACTTATGAAATAAATAAATAAAATTGATTAAGTAAAATTTAAGTAGATATGCTCTACTTTATAAACATGCACCTCTAAATAGTTTGTATATTTTTTCCTTTACGGTCTCTATGTATAGAGGTATGAAATTACGATGAAGACTGGTGTTACAAGTCTTTGTGACATCCTGAACCAGTATAATTATGTTAAGTTAAGTTAATATCAAGAAGTTTAAGAAATCTAACCCTTGGTACAATTTTGATCTGAAAAAAGCCAACAAGTTAAAAGCCAAGTTAAAAGCCAATTTCCTCCTCGATAACATATCAGTAACGGGGAGAGCACTGGATTTGGAACTCTAACTTATTGATCCACTGACGAAACAACTTGCCAACCGAACCACCGGCTCAACCCAACGTCTGAATGTCTGCATGTTGAAGAGCTGAAAGGAAATAGGGCCATACCTATAATAGGGTTTGAAAACCTTTTTCCAATTTGCAACATAATATTTATCACGCCGCTATTGCTATTGTTAAGCAGCTACACTTTCTTCTCTTATTTGTAGTGAACTGCTTACTGGCAGGTCCATAGTGCATAGCGCCTCCACTCTTCTCTGTCTTCCGTACTCCTCTTCATGTTAGCATTTCAAAATCAACATCGATCAATAAAAATTGAACATCCGCTTCCTCGCCATATCAGGGACGTCTCTAACAGACTCTGAATCAAGAGACGCCAAAGCACAAGACGATGACGACTAAGTAAACAAAAAGCAAAGAGAAAGCGCAATTATAAACAGTTCAAGTCCATGATCCGAGGAAGGAGGCTCAGAATATTGACCTATGGCGAAAAGAGATAGATTGTTTAGCTTGCACTGGAAAGTGCTAGGCCTAATACCTTTAACGACGTACGATCTTTTGGTAGAAAGTTCGATAGTGTTGGAGCAGAAAGTAGTATAGAGTGTCTGCTATAGATACTACTTGATAAGGTCAAATAGATATGATTGTTTACCATAATTTAATCATTTGAAATCTAAGGAAGTTATTTCGAATTTAATACGTTCATAAATTGGAAGCCAGTTCAGTTTCTGAAGAATTGAAGAAGTGGGTATTGAATTTTTCAACATTGCGTACTCCACGAGCAAGAGCATTTTGTGCATGTTGAAAAAGAATTTAAAAGGTTTTAGGGAGATTATTTAACAAGGAGTTATAATAAATAAATTTAGAATGAACAAGCGCATTAGCTAATACGGTGACATAATCAATTATGTCACCGTATTAGCTAATGCGCTTGTTCATTCTAAATTTGTTTATTATAACTTTTTGTTAAATTATCCCCCTAAAACCTATCAAGTGATCTACAAATTTGAAATTTTCAGTTATGAAAAAGTTAGAAAGGCAGATAAATGAAATATGTGGTTTAAAGTTGAGATTTTAATCAAAAATTACTTCAACGTTTGGGCTAGTTCAAGGGTAGACTTGAGCTTGGACAGTGCATCAAAAGTATCAGCAATAGAAAGCGAGATATAAATCTTGGTAACCGCATCATGAAAGGGAAATTTCAATGCTGAATCATTTAGCAAGTGAATTAAGAGGGTGGCATATAATTTAAATTCTTGGGGACAGAGCAAGTAGCACTGAGAAACCTCGCAAGGTAGAGTTCAGGATAGCTATAGAATTGGATCTATTAATATAGATTGAGTACGCTGTAAGAAGTCCGAAAAAGTGAAATATTAGAAAAGTACAAGAGAATACTAGAAAACTAAAAGCATTCGAAATATAGCTAGGGAGAAGAATGGAAAAGATCAAATGGACTGGAAATTTACGAAAGAAGTGCTAAATGGGTTTGATATAGATAGACAATAGATAAACATCATAAGAAATAGAAAGAAGAATTGGATTGATTATGCCCTGAAAGAAAATGATTACTAAAGAGATAATAGAAGGAAGAATGGAAGGAAAAAGGTTGGAGGAAGATCGAGACATGGGATGCTGGATAATTTGATATATAATTCTTATGTTGACATATTGAGAAAAGACGAGGATAGAAATACATGGAGGAGTTATATGGCATTGACCTGCCAATTGATCAGTTCGGTAATTGAAAACATATTTTATTGCATGTTAACACTGGTTTGTTTATGTTGATAAAAAAGTGAACAAAAGAGTTGGCCCATTGAAAGGCAAAGATGGAATTATGATAGAAAATAATCAACGCGTAGTTGATCTTTTAAATAATTATTTCACATCTGTTTTTGTAGAGGAAAATATGTTAAATATGCCTATACCAAATAAAATATTTAAGCTTAGTGATGATTTGGCATTAAAGCATATTGAAATAGATAATAATATCATGATGCAAAAATTAAATTCATTGAATGTGTGTAAAAGCACAGGTCCTGATGAAATTCATGAATAATTGTTAGCAGAACTAAAAGAAGAGTTGGCTCCACTATTAGTACAGCTTTTCAAGGCTACTTTAGAAATAGGGTCTGTCCCTTAAGACTTTAGAGATGCAAATGTAGTCCCTTTACATAAAAAAGGGAGTAGGAACAAGGCAGAGAATTACAGACCAATTAGTTTAACCAGTATTATAGGGAAAATTTGGAAAGTATAATTAAAGATAAAATTATTTCTTTCTTTTAGAAAAAAACAACCTAATATATGATAGTCAGCATGGTTTTATTAGTGGACTTTCCTGTTTAACAAATTTAATAGACTTTTTAGAAAATATTACAAGTGAATTAGATAAAGGTAATTGTATAGCTGTGTTACATTTAGATTTGGAAAAAGCATTTGATAAAGTACCCCATAATAGATTATTGAGAAAGTTAGAGGCACACGGTACACAGGGTAATATTCTTAGATGGATAGGTAATTGGTTAAGTGATAGACGGCAAAGAGTATGTGTTGATGGAGAATTTTCCAGATGGACAGCGGTGAAAACTGGTGTTCCACAAGGATCTGTTTTAGGTCCTCTGCTGTTTCTGATATATATTAACGACATAGACATAGACATAGTATCAAAAGTTAGTAAATTCGCAGATGATTCGAAAATAGCAAACATTTTAAAAAATAAAGCTGATGCAGAGGTTCTAAGAGAAGACATATTAAGATTACAAAATTGGTCTAGAAAATGGCAGATGGAATTTAATAGCGATAAGTGTAATATAATGCATATAGGTAAAAAGAGTTTAAATACAGAATATATTTTAAATAATAAAATACTGAAAAATACTACTTCTGAAAGAGACTTAGGTGTAATAGTGGATAATTCATTAAAATTTAGTGAGCAATGTAATGAAGCTGCCAATAGTGCAAATGCTGTTATAGGTATAATAAAAAGAACAATGACAAGTAGAAGAAGAGACATTATATTAAAGTTATATAAGGCATTGGTTAGACCCAAACTTAAATATTGTGTTCAGGCTTGGTGTCCCTATCTTAAGAAAAATGTAGAGAAATTAGAGAAAGTCCAAGCTAGAGCAACAAGATTAATTAGGAAATGTAGTAATGTCAATTATGAAAATCGTTTAGTATACACTGGATTAATATCTTTGGAAGAGAGAAGGGTTAGAGGCGATTTAATAGAAGTTTATAAGATGCTTAATGGTTTCAGTAAAGTAAATTATAACAATTGGTTTCAATTAGCAAAAACTGGAACACAATTAACAGAACTGGAGGACACAAATACAAGTTAATTAAATTTAGAAGTAGGCTTGAGATACGCAAAAAAAATTTCAGTCAGAGAGGTGTTGGTGTTTGGAACGGACTGCCAGAGGAGGTCGTTGAGGCCGAATCTATCAATCAATTTAAGAATAGATATGATAAGTACCTAAAGTGTTGTAGGGAAAGGTATGAAGTAGTAGTAGGAAAGTAATAGGCTGAGTTGTAGGGTTGCCCAGTCCTATAAAAGTGTATAAGTTTTGATAGTTAAGTAGAGTGTAATAGTTTATTTAGCTTTTTTGTATAAAATGGCTATTATCTCTTGCTGTAATGTTTGGTATTTGTGGTTGTGAGGAAGTGTAGGCCTAGGCCTGTTGTAATTTGACAAGTGTTAGCATATTGAGAAGTATTAGTATCTGTTAGTGTACAGGTTAACAGTACAGGTGTGCTGGTTTCCTGTAATAGTACTGGTTATTAAGTAAAATATGTTATGCTATGCAAGATGTGTAGGTAGGTTTTATTTTATTTTGTGTGGGTCTCAAACAAGCAGTTGTGCTTTCTGACCTAGTGTCGTTATGTTATGTTATATGATGTCTGATACATATATTTACATGTAAATGTTATGGGTCTACATTATAACTTCGTTATAATGCATGCATTTTGTTATAATGGGAGTCAGAGTTATACTGTAAGTGTTAAGTTATTCTTTAATTAATATCCGTATAGTAGGTTGTAAAGTAAATAACATTTCTAAAGAAAGCTTGTATTAGAAATTTTATGAGGAACTAGTACCTTTCAATGGTATTCTATGCAGTGTTTACGTTTTCTTGTCCACTGTTTACATTTGGTGTCCCGATGTTCTATTTATAGCTATTACCGAAAAGATCTATAGGCAAGCACTAGGAGAGAGATTCTCATCTTGTTATAATCTCGTATTCATATTCCTTCTATTTCCTAAACCATATAAGTATAACTATCTATCTAGCATCGATAACTCATTCCATAACCTCGTTATCAATTTTATTTCAAGTTGCACCCCAATTTTAATTCACATATTCTTCCAATTTCAACGTTAAAAGTCTGATTGAATTTTGACATACATGTATGATTGCTTGTTGAGTCGGGCATTTATTACATAGCTCTCCCTCCATATAAATCCTACATTTAGCAACATTTGTATCGTAAAATCGCAAGCCGTCAATTCTAAAGTCATTTCATGATCTCTAAGAAACGAAGTAACAAAGTCCATTCATTGTTTTAAATTACTCGTTTAAATGGCGCATTAGATTTAATATTATAGCTGCTACAAACCAACCATTCTTAAAGCCGAACTTCGGATCGAACAGAGTACTGAGCTACATAAAGAAACAATTGTACGGGCTTTTTGTGCCAGGAGCTCCGGCTCTGTCTGCGTGCTTAAGCGCTTATTTGTGTATTAGAATGATTGTATGGAGGATAAGATGGTTAAAGGCTCAATGACGTATTGTGGAATTGGAAATCGTTATTACATATGTTTTTAGGTCGTAACTTCTTCACGGTTGATATGAGCTATCCGACAACAGGTGTTCCAGCACTTGAAGAAATCTTGACCGGTCATCATATTTGTATTCTACTCATAGTAAAATGTTACATAGAAGAGTGAAAAGGCTTTGAAAGTATGTTAATCAATCAAAATCAACAACAATAATAATAATAATAATAATAATAATAATGATAACAATAATAATATCTATTACAGTGCTACAGTCATCAATGAAAACGTCGAACACTATTGAGACATAATAATAATAATAATAATAATAATAATAATAATTATGTGGCAGCGCCTGTCCATTGCACTCCGGTGCTTAATGCTGTCTGCGGTCGTGGCATACTGGCGAATGCGGACTTCCAGAGTCAAGAGGAATTATTTTAAACATTTCTTTTTAATCTTTCTTTTAATTAAATAAAGTCCTTCTTTCATCTTATGTTTAGCCCAGGGCCCTATACAGCCCAGGGCATTAAAAATAATGGTAATCCATTACTGCACTGCCTACTGGCAGATTCGTGGCATATAACGCCTCCACGCTTCTTTGTCTTCCGCTTTCCTCTTCATGTCCACATGAGTGAATCTTTAAATCATCTAACATTCCTAATCTCGGCCAGTCTCTGCTTCCATTTCTTTCCATTCTACTTTCTATGACCTCTTTTAGTGGACTTCCCCTATTAGAATGTGACGTATCCAGCTCTTCTTTCTATTTCTTATCATTTTGCATTTATCAACTGTCTATCTGTACCAACTCTCTCTAGAGCTTCCTTCTTTGTAACCTCGAATCATTTTTATCAAATCTCGGGTTCTTTACACCCGGGGTAAAAGAAAAATGGCAATAATAATAATAATAATAATAATAAAGGTTTAACATCCGTTTCCTAATACAAGGACGCTGTCAGGGACGTCCCAAATCACGCATCGCAAAAAATCGATTCACCCAAACGACCTGAAAAACATGTGCTGAAGAGAAAGGTAAGAGATCCTAAACGGTGCCGGCAAAAATTAGTCATATTATCAATCATATTTGGTCTATAGTGGGACGTATAATCTCTAGTGGGAAGAGATGTGTTTTCAGCCTACTACATAAAGTGGAAATAGTTAGGCCTACACATGAGCTAAGATCACCAGGTAGAGATTTCCAAACAGTAGGAGCTGAGATAGAAAATATGGGGTTAAGAGATCGATAAGGTTAGAAGGTTTTCCAAGATAGTGTTTTGAATGTCAACGGAGCAATTCTGAACTCGTTGTAGACGTTTAAGAGAAGAAGAATGTAAGCCTTACTTCTCTAAGTAAGGACTTAGAGAAGTCAAGTTTAGAATGAACAATTGTTCTAATTAAGTCTTATGGCTGAATTTTTGTCACAAGAAGTCCGAATCCGCCTGATTTGAAGAATAAAAAAGATGAACGGCAGACAAAGGAGATATGAGATTTGAAGTTATGATTTTTATCAAATACGGCACGAAGGATTTTAGTCCTGGGAGTTGGTGTATGGATAACAACAAAAGTCAATCTATACTAATCAATTAAATTATACCTTAAACTTTTATTTTTCTGTTCGTCTGACTTTTTCGAAAGGTCTATGTAAAATGAACATATGCGTTTCGCTTTGGTGGCCGATGTAATGAGTAGATCTCGAGTTGCAGGTTCACATGTAGAAGGCGCCAGTTTCTATTACTAGGCTTAATAAGATTTCTCTACGGTTTCTTTAAGGGTTTTGCAAGGTTTATATAAGACTTCTGTATAACAGCCATTGTCAGATCAATTTTGCATTACGGTAGCCTTTATCGCTCATTTGGTCAAACAGATTAGTTTATAATTCATAGCTCGACAAATTGTGAAAATTATATTATTATTTCAAGTGACTATTTCACAGTAGTTTTTAGCTCTAAAAATCGAAGTCTCTAATGAAGTATTTTTTCGAGTTCAGACTATCAAGGAATCAAAATAGTAACCCTATTTTCTCTTAGGCTATCCTTTGAAACCTGTAGTTTTATGCTTTATTGGAATGACAAAGTAAAGGCAAAGTATGTCTCCCAAACTTAATGTGCACCACTAAGCAGATTTCAAATACGCATGACGTTGAAGTCCATGTACGTTATTTTCTAAAGTTGTGCCTTACAAAAATTGTATATGTATGCGCGCGGCATTTTTCATGTTTATTTGTTACTAGAGCACTCTCAAACAGGCTTCAAACATAGTATTTCCAAAGGTCCTTCTTTCACTCCCTTAAGGAACGCTACGATCGCAACCAGTCATCTCTATGGTGAGCTATATAGTGCAAAAATATTTCATACGTCGTAGAATATTTCGTATGACTACCTACACGTACATGTACATGTATATATTATACTTCGAGATGCTTACTGTGCTTAGTACAGATTTTACAATCATTGATTCTTTGACCTTTTCTATGTATAACAGCTTCCCTGACGGCTGATGATTTATGAATCTGTTGTTCACTTCTCAACGAAACGGTGCGCCTCGCATACATTAAATTATTGTCTAAATAAAAACGGCATGATATGTTTATTGTGTTTGTTCTTCAAGAAGACCTGCTGAAGCGCTTTCAAACTAAAGTTCTCACAACGGCTTATGTCGGAAATGTAATGAAAGGCATAGTTCGGTACTTAATCGTAGGCTTATTTCATCTTTGCACGGATGTGGGCTTACTCTATAAGTTTGCTGACTGTATAAAAAAGCAAGCAATAAAAATGTCAGATCGAATATTTGTTAGACTACGTATTATATAAAAAACATTTTGATCTTGATAAAGGTTTTAAAACTAAACTGTAATGGAGTTATTTTATGGAATTTTAAATTGAAGTACGATCAATTTAATGCGCCGAGAATATGTTACTTTATAATAGACCTACATGTACTTCTGAATTAGCAGTTTAATTACTTCAATGTCTTAAATAGAGAGAAGTGCATCCAAGTGCATTTATATAATAGAATGAAACTCACATAAAGAAGTTTAATACTAAATGAACTTATTTGAAATACTTTAAGAAAAGAATAATGGTCTTTAAGTATAGAATAGTGTCTAGTGTGGGAATAGTTATCACTTCCTCTTGAGCAACTCTTTGCATGCTCAAACTCGTCTAAAAACAATGAAAATATCGGATGTTGAAATATCATTAAATTTCCATTTATTGTGTAGGTTCAATCCATTTCACTGCAACCCTGATACATTATTACATACATGTTTACTCTAAATTTCAAAATCTACAAAACTACAAACCCGGCGCATTGTAATTTGTACATGTAGTGTATGTCTAGAACACCATAGCTATAAATATCATAGGCCAAATATACTAGATATGATACAATAACGACCTAACTCATGCCGTACACCTAGTAAACGAGAGATCACATACACTACAGGCCAAAGGCATGAGAGAACAAATGCGTGGTAGACTTAATACTTTACACGCTGTGCTTTTATAACAGAAAACACAGATTGCTTTTACAATAAAGTCGTAACAAATTGACCCGATGTTCTTGAAATTTATATAACTTAACCAGGAGCCAACTCTTCCAAACATAACATTTTGTTAGAATATCTTTAATAACGGCAAAGATGTGGATTTGCGAATATGAATGGGGTCAAAGAAGAAATTTCCAGTATAAGAATATGGACATATGACATGCATCACAAAGTAGTCTATATTAAAATAATAAAGAATACTCAAAAAGGGCCTATCAAGTTTAAATTTAATACTCAGCTATTAAATATGCTAAAACTGCCTTAAAGTAAAATAATTTCTTTTCAAAAAGAGGATCAATATGTTCTTAGATGTACATAATTGACAAAGTTATTGAACTTTTAATGCATGCGGTATATGGGAGAATTTATCATCATGTCATTTTACTACGTACTAACAGTGCAGTTGGTAGCTGATTCGCCTAGCACTCGTAGGACTAATTAATAAATTACAATAAAGTTGTAAATTAAGTCCAAATCAGCTCATATTTTGACTCGTTTTGAAATGAAATGATTGCACGTCAAGATAGCATTAGCAAAAAATATGTAACGTGTTCATTTATTATTTCAATAAAGAACATTTTTAGCTCCATTTAACATTTCTATATTCCTATACTGAAAATTTATTATTTAACCCCGCTCATACTGGTAAAGACATAACTTTCCCGTTTTTAAAGAAAATGAAACTAAATAATTTTATATGGTCCAAAGAAATGCCTATTGGTTAAGTCCTGTAAATTTTAAAATCATCGGTCCACTCGTTGCGACCTTAGTGTAAAAACAATTTGTGTTCTATGTTAGAAAAGACACATTATTTGTATACTAAATACACGATACATAGATCTAATACACTGTAGATATAATACATTCTTGATCTAATAAACTCTAGATCTATTACGCTGTAGATGTAAGCATATAAAATACAGATAGATCTAATACAAGATATATCTATTAAAGGTTAGATCTACTGCACTATTGATCTAATACACTATTAAACACACTATTGATCTAATGTTCTATTGATTTAATACACTATTGATCTAATTCATTATTGATTTAATTTAATATGTTTAATGTTTAATAGAGTATATCATGCTAAGGCATCTCTATACTTTACAACTGTTACAGTAAAACAAGCAATATACAATAAAATGCACACAGTAAAAATCACTAAATATCATATAACTATCATAAGTAACATAACGTATAAAATTAAGTCAGATTGCAACATTCAAGCCACGCATCGTAACGTGGCTTAAATATTGCAATCTGATAAATTTATCAGTTAGCAGAATTTAAATGGAATGATTTAGCAAAAAGATGTGTCTTAAGACTCTTTTTAAAGCTATCAGGTTTATCAGAATGTCTTACAAACTGTGGAAGTTCATTCCACAATTTGGGACCTGCTACAGGAAACGACTTGTCACCATAGGAAACTGTTCGGCATTTAGGAACAGCGAGTTTACCTGACTCAACAGATCGTAAGTTTTTCCTTACCGAACAAGAACTTAACGGTATACAATAGTCAGAAAGATATGACGGGGCTGAGTTAGTCAGGCATTTGAACGTGGTAAGGCAGGATTTGAATTCAATCCGTTCTGGAATTTTAAGCCAATGAAGTTTCTGTAGTAAAGGTGTAGCCAAATCAGAGCACCTTGCACGAAGAACTAATCTTGCAGCTGCATTCTGAATTCTTTGCAGTCTATCAATTACCGATTTATTGCAACTTAAGAACAAGCTATTACAATAATTCAGCCTTGACGAAATAAAGGCATGAACAAGAATTTCTGTGGAAGACTCAGACAAACATGGCCTAATACTCCATAACCGCCGAATTTGAAAGAAACACGAAGAAGATAATTGCTTAGAATGCTGCTCAAAGTTCAGGATAGAGTCAAAGACAACACCAAGGTTACGAACAGTGTTCACAACAGGTACATTTGCTTCACCCAATGCAATCGAGGTTATATTAATTGTATTTAGTTGGCGCTGAGAGCCAAAGATAATTATTTCAGTTTTAGGTGCATTAAGAACCAGTTTGTTATTAACCATCCAAGACTGAAGATCAGTAAAACACCTTTTTACCTTAATAATAGCAGAATCAACCTCATTTGAATTAAAATGCAAGTAATTCTGAGTATCATCGGCATACATATGACCATTTAGACAATTTCTCTCAATGATGTCCAGTATGTCAACAGTATATAACACAAATAAAATAGGTCCAAGAACAGACCCCTATGGTACACCACATGCCAGGGACGAAACATTAGAAACCACACCTCCAGATGAAACAACCTGAGTACGATCAAGTACATAGGAACGGAACCAATCAAGAGCCGTGTTAGATATACCAAAGGATTTATTTAATCTAGCTAGTAATATGCTATGGTCTACAGTATCGAAAGCAGCGCTGAGATCAAGCATCATAAGCAGAGTGAGCTGACCCCTATCAACAGCCATTGATATGTCTGAAGTCACTTAAGGAAGTGCAGACTCAGTGGAGAAGAAAGCCCTATACGCAGATTGACAGTCTGGTAGCAATTGATTGGCATTTAGGTAAGATGTGAGCTGATCAGATGTAACACGCTCCAAGAGTTTAGAAATAAAAGAGAGATTAGAGATTGGCCTGTAATTTTTAGAGTCATTAACATCAAGATCCTTCTTTTTTAGTACAGGTACAACAATAGCAGATTTCCGGTTAGATGGCACTACTCCAGTTTCAATTGAGGCTTTACAGATAGTAGCAAGAACTGGAGAGAAGCGTATGGGCAGTTTCTTGATTATCCAAGTTGGCACAGGATCAAGTGAACACGATTTGTTAGGGCATGTAGATATCAATCCTAGGATTTTATCTATTGAAACAGATTCCAAAGATGACAGTTTAGAAATATTACGAGACGGAAAGTTAACGGATGATTTGTCAGAAAAACTAGAGCGCAAGGTTACAATTTTATTACAGAAGTAATCAGATATGACTTGGGCATTTACAGTTAAGGAGCCAGATGACAATTCATTCCTTTGAAGGATGGAAGATATAACCTTCCATAGTTTTGATGAATCATGGGCATTTTCATTAATTTGTAATTGCCAGTATACCGATTCCTTCTCTTTGTACAGGCGCTGCAATAGCTTATAAGCAGCTGACCATTGAGATAATCTCTCAGATTTCTCAGCATCAGTTCTAGCCGACCTATACCTGCGCTCTAATCGCCGAACTTCTGCTCTGGTACCTCGACATTTAGCGCCAAAAAACCACGGAGCGTTCTTAACACGCTCTGACACCGTTATTGTGATCAGAGGTGCATGTTTGTTCAGTAGATTAGTTAGCACAGAGTTGTAGAGATCAACTAGATGATTGACATCTGAGGTGCATGTTTGTTCAGTAGATTAGTTAGCACAGAGTTGTACAGATCAACTAGATGATTGACATCTGAGGAACTAAGGGTCATTTCAGAGCAGAGTACACTAGTTAACAAATCAGTAGCGAACATGTCCAAATTAAAAAGTTTCCAGTTTCGAACCTGTCGTTTAACAACAGGTAACACAGTAGATTTTACAATCGGCAAATTAAAGGATATCAGGCTGTGATCAGATGTAATACCAGGAGAATGCACTACAATATTAATTGCTTGAAAACTATCTAATACATAGATACCATCAAGACAGTGTCCACGTACATGAGTCTGGGTTTTAATACATTGACAAAAACCATATGATGACAGAATGTTTAAGAAATTAATAGCATGTACATTCGAACTATCATCAACATGAATATTAAAATCACCCAGAAGTACAATATTGCATTTGTATGACAGTAATATAATTAATAACGAGTTCAAATCATCAAAGAACTCAGATGTTATAGATTTAGATCCAGGGCGATAAACAATTACAAAAATGCAGTCCAAAAAATTTAGCTTTATCTTACAAGATAAATACTCAAATGTGAAAAAAGTCAGTTTAAGTCATTTAATGCACTATTGGTCTACTACGCAACTGACTTAGATTATATTGAAATAATTGTTACCTATAGTAGTTATAACAGTGACTGCATAGAGAATGGCACCTGCCAAAGACCACTGAAGTGATTTCTCGTCAGTATCATCGTTCCCATCCCATCCCATGTCTTTAACGGCTGTATGTACCTGCTGTTGAAAGCTGAGAAATATTTGTCTGACAGTTTTATTGAATCCCTCGCCGTTAATTAAATCTGACTCGTTGAGATTTACGACTCGTGAGTTTGAACTGAGAACATTGAAAGCGCTGCCGCAGACCAGAGGATCTAGGCGAGTGGCTAGAACCCAGAACTGATCAAGTAAACTCTGACGATGAGCCAGTATTTTCAACTTCTCCTTTTGTTCAGCTGGAGCTTCCAGAGCTCTGAAGATAAACCCGCCCATGATTGTGTAGGCCACAACCATACCTGCCAGTCCAATGTGAGAGAAGGAGAAAGCAGCGAGAGTCTTAAAGAAATTAACAATCCTCTGGCGGCGACGTCGCTTCCTTTCTAATATATCATCATCACCACTTGCCTGCATGGCCTTCATTTTCCAGAGCTGACTGAATTGTGGTGTGAGAGAATGAGATCGTGAGGCTAGGTAACTCCAGACTCGAGAATGAGGTACAGATAGACGATGGGATGATGGATGACTATAAGTAGGTAATGTTTGAGGACAAGGGGCACTCTCCCCAGGCCAGGCTTCCCCTTGAAACATTCGTTTATGAACCTCTAAAATAAATCATCACGAAAAGTAGAACATCTAAATTTCTGCATGGTTGTTTGAGCTATTGCTTATATAACTCCTTAATTAGTAGAAGAGGAGACAAAAAAGTGGTGTTGATAACTTCCGTATGGACTAGACTCTGTAATAATTATAATTATTTAAACAATCGTGTTCACCGTAGAGAACTCAATTGTTATACACTCTACTAATTATTTAATAATTTTACGAAATATTCAAAAGCAAACTGCAATTTATATTAGAAGGAGTAATACTCATGTGAAAAAGGTACAATAGCATTGCATTTGCCAAATTAAAGTTTTGGTCACATTAAGTGCGTTCGCAAAAGGAGACTCAAAATATATAAGACAACAAATTTAAAACGTGGAAAACGAACAAATGTCAAAAAGAGCGGCTGCAAAAGTAAAATTAAAATCACAGGTTCACTAATGAATACTTTTCACAGGTTCACTGATGAATAGCTGTGGTCTTTGATGAAAACCACAGGTTCACTGATAGATGGCTTTCTAATGTTTCTATCGATTCACATGATGCAAATAAACTAAAACAGCGCAATCAGAAGCATAGTTACTACTCTGAAGGCTAAATAAGCTACAGCTTTGAACTGGAGCTTTCGTTGGACTAATTTTTAGGATTTTTGAATTTGCACAGTTTTGACCTAAGTTTTTGCTTACCGGCTTGGATTTGTCTCAATAGTTTTCGATGTTGCTATGGTCCATAGTAGCACTCTAATTGTTGTTATTATTACAGCTTAATTTAAAATGTTAATGCTGATTAACATATTTCCAGTGTCCATGAGAAACGACCTGCGCCTAAACCACATTTTCTTTAATTCCCTTTACTTTGGACTGATTTTCTGGATTTTGAAATTTGCACCGTTTTTGGACCTTCTTTTTGTTCGCCGGCTTGATTTTGTCGCAATAGTGCTCGATGTTGTTATTGATGACTGTAGCACTCTAATTGTTATTATTATTATTACTATTATTATTATTATTATTATTATTATTATTATTATTGATTATCGATAGCAGGTCAGTGACGTAGTGAACACTTGATTTAAATCCTATCGCAGACCCAGGCATCCAGGAACAACAATCTGACGCGTAGCCTACATGTATCTTGTTGCCGCATCAATCCAAGTTACAATTTACTGATAATTCCCGCTTCTAGTTTACTATCTGCAGTTTTCACTGAGTAGTGTTATTGATATTATTATAACTCCAGTAACATGTATTCATTAAATAAATTTAGAAATTGTAGTAGTATCGAATTTAATTTTGAGAATTATAATTTGAATTCGATATCTCAACAAGAATTAACGATTAATTAATTGACAGGTCAGCATTGTATTCATAATTCATTTAAATAACCAGATCACCAGGCACATAATTATTTTTCATTTAAAAGATTTAAATTATACGTTTGTAACTTCTTAAATGCCTGCAGTACTATTCGTACTATTAGTAGTAGGCCTACTATTCCAACCGGTCATCGATTGCGAATCTGTTAAACCGTGTTTAATTTATGTGTCCCTGTATATATATATATATATATATATATATATATATATATATATATATATACATGTATATATATATATATATAAAATCTGATACACATATATGTATACAAATATCTATATATGTAATCATTAAGCCCAATATATAAGCTATATATATATATATATATATATATATATATATATATATATATATATATATATATATATATATATATATTACATATGTATATATATTTTCTGTATATTTATATACAGTATATATATATGTATATATATATATATAAAGTAGGGATAAAGAGAGACCATCATATCGAACAATTAAGATTTAACTCTGATTAATCCGATATTCAACTCTGGTTAATCCGATATGCGATACTGACTAGTTATTGAATTAAAAGTAGTACCCTTTCAAAACTTTAGAATTATTTCCGAATTTCCCTATAATTGCAGTCAGTTCATTGCATAAGCCTATTAGATAACTCTCTGTAGTTCCGATATATATTCGCTCTATATCTTCAAATGTACGTCTCCAGCCGAGCTGTTCCTATCGTACGTAATCCAGCCAGTCTTCCTGAAATATAAACTTTGTCCAAGAACTGTTTCATTGCCTTTCATTTAAACACATCTCTCTTACTTCACTAGTATGCTATTCAACGATTTGTTCAATAAATATAATCTGGACCTTATTTTAATTTGCAAACATGATGCCGATTAAGAATTTAGTCGTCAGTTAATCATACATTCTTAGAGAGAATTTCATAATTCTACAGCTTTATAAATGAATAGATTCCACATGCATTTCGGTAGCGAATCACTAGTCAATTTGTTTTCTCTTTTTGTTCACAATTACAAGTACAGTCACTTTTAAATTTGTTGTATTCACTGTAAGCACTGAATATTTTATAATCAGTGATACGATTCTCTCTCTCTTAGTGCACTGCCTACTGACACGTCCATGGTATATAACGCCTTCACTCATCTCTATCTTCCGTTTTCCTCTTCATGTCCACATATGAATGGATGTTTAAATTATTTATAACATTCCTTTTGATATACCATTATTCTTTGCTTATGATGAGGTGGGCCCCCTATGCTTTCCTCAGCTTCGACTAAACATTTACTAGGCAGGGACGTCATTCCCTGAGGAAGCAACCCTGTTTACTCATGATACTATTATGGACATTTAATTTGAACTTATTTTGATTCAACAGATATTTACAGAAGTTGTATAGCTAACAGAAAAATTCTTATCTATACCGATTCAAAACATATATGCTACAAATATTTTCGTCCTGTACTGTTTATCCATCATTTATTCCCTTTTGAAATTTTTTAAAGAAGGGTAGTTTGATTGTTAGTCGTTCATTAAATTTATGGTAATTCAATATAGTTTTATTTCCATTTTTATTTACTTCAGAACAATTATGCTCTATTGCTCTTTTGTTTTTATCTTTAAATTCTATAATTGCAGTGAATTTTACTAATATTACATTAACTACATAAATTCATATAATACAAATTTCAACTTTTAATCATTTACACAAAAACTTCACTAAACGTAGAAATTCAATAGTGTCATGCAATATACACATTTTTTACCTCAGATTTGTATCGGATTATTTTTAAAAAATTCTGATCAAATCAAATTTTAGAGGTAAAAAATCCTCAAGCTAATAACCCCACCTTACTTAACCTTACGTAGCACATACAGACTAGTCTAATCACAATGAGTATCATACATAATAATAAAAAGGATCATCCGTAAGAGCTGGATAGCTGGATCTTCCGTCATTTTCTATAAATAGTTTTTGGAAATTTCAAATAAAACATTTTATCCGAGCCAGAAAATGGTTTATATTTAAATGGTTTATAATATTTGCTATGAGTATGCTTTGATGGCATCAGAAAGAAGGCCAGAGTTTAACGGATTGGTCGGAATGATATCTTCAACTTCTCCACATGAGGGCAGTGGGATATCACATCCTCTGGGCTCATCTGTACCGTCGCTTCAAGTAGCAACGAGGCTAAAACTCTGGAGGTTGAGTACCGTTGTTAAGCAACAGGTTGATTCTCCAGTTGCCTGTTACATGAAGATAACCTTCTGAAGAAGTGCGATCTCGCAATCAGTAATTTTTCTTTAAAATGCTGAATATAACAATCACCTTCAATGGTTGGTAATTATGCAGAAAATGTTGAGATGAGCAGTAAAATTGTATTTTGCAGTTGAGTAGTCTAAATCTCATGATGTTATATTTTGAATGAATAGCACGTAAACCATATTCATCCTGCGGGTAAGCGACGTTTAGGATAAGAAAAAATAATTATTTAAGAGAGAGAGGGAGAGAGAGAGGAATTTTTTATTTCGACAGCAATATACAAACAACAAGAGCTAAGTTAAAAGTAAGAGTTAATAAATAGTCACTTCTCTAGCCAAATTCTAAATCTAAGTTTAACGTCAGCATCCTTGCTGTAAACATATAAATGACTGTGCGTTATAACCATGATAGCGGCAGCAGTTAAACGTGTTGATTGTCAATTTGTCATGTAATTAGTTTTTAAATCAAACAAATATCAATTTATATAAAGAGGCTAATCAGTTTAGAAGGTTTGCCTCATTTTTAAAAGTACCTTCACAACGTTGTTATATTAGAACTACCCCAAGAGAGTGCCAGACTTTCAAAATGAAGATGGACAGTTCAAAGTAAATTTCTTAGTGTAATCATAGTTTTTTATTAACCTTCTTTAAGCTGCTTTTTAAGTAATATTTTTTTATAACATCAGCTATGGTAGCTCTGAACATCTGCAAAAACTAGTAAAATTTGAAAAAAATTTGACTTTTATACAAACTGGTAATTTGTGAGGCGCTGAATATGCACATACACACTTGGGTACAGTTGACAGGCTAAGCCAGTATAGCATGTCGATACTCTTTCGGACAGCGGATCGGTATGTGCAGGATTCAAATTCAGCCCTAGACACGTTATTGACTTGCCTTCGTAAGAAGAAACTTATCTTAATCTAAGCTTAGATAAAATTGTGTGCTTGATTTAATTAAAGAGCTCCAATTTAACTACTTTTATTTTATTGAATAGCTACAATTTTAAGCATACACGTTTAGCGAATTTTGTGTCCCGGGGACCAAATTTCAATTTGTTTTACTCAGATCGTCATAGGCGTAATCCCCCGATAATATTGGTATATAATAAGGAATGTTATGAATGTTATTGTAGATGATTTAAAGATCCACGCGTACGTGGACATGAATAGGAAAGTGGAAGACAGAGAAGAGTGGAGGCGTTATATACCATGGACCTGCCAGTAGGCAGTGCACCAATAGAGAGAGAGAGAGAGAGAGAGAGAAAGAATGTTAAAAGAACGTTTTTAAGTCCAACAAATATAATATTTTAAATATGCCTAATAGTTTTGAAGAGAAGTGTTAAAATGTAGACGAGGTTGGCCTATAAATCGATTTTTACTATATAAATATATATTGCAATGAAATTTGGAGAACATCCGTTGAACTGAATCAATAAATCACTAAGAATTTAACGTCATGTTCCTCGCCATAAGGCGCTGTCAGGGACGTCTCCAAAGAATCTGGAATGATCGTTGAAAATGACATGAAAAACAGGCAAGTTATCGTGTTGTGTCCGGGAAGAATAGGCGAACCATAAACTGCATCCGTCGTAAAAGGCGGCTTGGCAAGAGCTGAGGAAGGTAACTGGAAACCACCCCAGAAGCCTTATTATTCCCAAGCTATAAGTTACCTTAAGATGTGGATGAGGCACAGCATATTGTGAAGTGATTAACTCGTTGATCTACGGTGTGTTCTTTATGAAGCATGAAAAGCAGCTTGAGTAGGAATATGTACCCTGGTAAAACACTATAGAGAGAGAGAGAGAGAGAGAGAGAGAGAGAGAGAGAGAGGGAGATTCGTTATCATATGTGAATGCATTGTTGTCAATAGAACGTCTTAATACCTTACAAAAGTTGTTAAATCTAAAAAACTCTAGAAGACTTGGGTTTGAATACTTGCCGCTGCTCAGACACCGCATTTTGTTGTACAAGTTCTATTCTTTGGACTTAACAACTGCATAATCTTTTCTCGTAGTCTAAACCTGCACATTCGAGAAGATAAAAATAACGCTTTCAATTTTACCAACACTGATTTGAAATGCTATAGATATAGATTTGTTAAATCTAGTGTAGGGAGATATATTCTCATTTTTCTAGTAGGGAAGGATAGATTAGTGGAATGAATTGAGAAAGTTTAAATACTGGGTAGAGAAAACTTTCATGTATTTATTATAATTATACTTTTAGAATAGTAGCTACGTCTGATTTTGGATCGATATAAGCTTTAGATATATTTCCTGTTCCTGTTGCCTAACTGTGTAGAATTACCAACAATCATTCCATTGATTGCTGGTAACTGTTTTTGATAAATTCTTTTAAATTCAATCCATCCTTCTCAAATTGAAATAGTCAGCGTGAGAAATATCGTTTATGTAAAGAAATGATGGTTTGTTTTAACACGTCTATACTCTGAAGTGATATGTCTATCAAAGGGAAAATGTTAGCATAGCTACAGTCTATTGTTGTTGTTTTCTATGAAAACTGTCAAATCCCTTCAAGTCTGCAAGTGCTTTCTGTTAAGTTGTTTCAAGAAATATATTGTTTCTATTCGTCCGATGATGTGATGCCATTTTTGTTTATCCATTAGAGGACATTAACATAACCATATTAAAATAAACTGAATTTATTATAGAAAGACTGATTAGTTCAATATTCGTAATTTACAATTCCCAGTAATCCTTAATCCCTAAATGATAATCCCCATTTCCTTGCATGATTATGATTGATTTCAGGTAGATAAATTATATACTGGTCTAGAAGTAGTCTAAATATTACACATATTTTTGTATACTAGTAAAAATATACATTTTTCAAAATATGAAACAAAGTGTCTTTACCTTTTCTTTTTCAACTGTGAGCATTTCATTTAAATATGCAATATCTACATCGAGCCATTGGCCATTAAACACTAGTAGCTTCAACAGCGGTCTCTGTTCTATTAGCACTCAACTAACAAATACCCCGATTTATACAATTTAAAGATCTTCGGTATTATAATTGTTTTGATAGTTTCCTTGGCATGCTAAAGACCCATCTCTTTCCGTCATAGGTCTAAATTTTGACCCACTTGCATTGGATCTTGGACTTGTACTGTTCTGATCTCGCTTTCTCTTATGGTCTCTCTGTTCTCAGTCGTCATAGTGTGGTGCTTTGGCGCCTGTTTGTGTAGAGTCTGCAAGAGAAGTCCCTGACATTGCCTTATGGCGAGGAACCGGACGTTAAATTCTTATTGATTGATTGATTTTATGTTCTTTTGAGCTGACCTAACAATCAGTCAGAGTTGTCTGTCAACACTAGTAACATTAATTAACATTTCGAAGTTTACTTTGACCCGTATAGTTGCGTCGTTATTATGATTCACAAAATAAACTATAGATCTCTCTTAGCAGATAGCTTTACCAACTAAAATATTTTTTTGTGTTTGCCTCTTACTTTATAAAGCTCTATTGAAACTTCTAATTAAATAAGTATTTTAATCATACATGTATCGATACGATATCTAATAAAAAACCTAAAATATTCTTAAATATTACTTATATAGTATTTTTTCTGTATTGCTTTATTTATTTATTTTTTAATAAGTAAAGAGGTTATAAAAATAAATCTAATATGTGTTAATTAACTTGTCTTTCATGAATATGTTTCATTTAGGCTACATGTATGTTCAAGTATAAATTCGGGACAAAGATGACACTCATCGATTGAAAGGCCACAACTACGATCTGTTTCTTGAGTGTAATCTTACATTAGTGCAACCTACCGCTAACTGTCTCTCTTGACTTGTTTAGAACAGAGATATCACATTACTGTAAACTCTATTTAACAGTATTATACAATCTCAGTCCAAAGCAAGGATTATATTTCAATTACCACGAGCAGCGAGTTTATGGCCCAGTGGGCTAATTTCCTGTTGCAGATAAACATGTAGATTGTCATAATGGAAAAAGTTAGCACAGCAACAAACGATAAACAAGCCTATAACGGAAACTCTTTTGTGCTATTTTGAGCAGTTTTTTTTAAAGTTGTGATATGTTGTCATTTATACACCGTTAACCTTAGATACATGTATTTGCACTTCTACAGTTTTTCTGTGATTCTACAAGCAAATTAATTATTTTATGACAAGTGTTTGAAGAGTGGCTGCTTATTTAAGTAAAGCTATTTTGATTATTATTACAGGTATGATTTCTAAAACTTGGCTTGGAGAAATGTACTGACTATTTCTGAGAAATTTTACTTTCAGCATTAACTTCACTAGTTGAATAGTGTTGAGCTTGATAGGATATTATGCACTGTGCAGCTTCTTTCATGCTCGCCCTCTTTGCATTCTCGCGCTTCACTCGTGTTTGTTTATGGCGCCCTTCCTCTGTGTTTGCTTTAGATAGGATTAATTTGTTATCATTGAATATACTGTAGTTACCTCATACTTAGCGCAATGTTGTTACTTATTACTTTGACAATAAGTGTTGAATAAACTTGAACTTGGCATAACTATTACTGGCAAACAAACCAATATTTAATTAGCAACTTAATCATTTTCGAGATTTGAATAAATATTGCATTTTAATATTGCACAAGTATAATTCTATCTAATGGTCTAAATTACAGAGTCTGGAAATAATGCCAGAGCAATTGTTGGTATAGACCTGTCGTTATGACTGATCACAGGGTCATATAAATGAATGCCTACTTCATATAATTCTTGTTAGGCTTCGATCTAAGAAGAATCTAAACTACATTTTCACTTTTTTCTAACTATATTTACATTTATTTAGAAGTTTTATAATTTCTTTACTTCTTTTTAAAATATATTTATGTATTTTTATTCACCATGGTTCACCGCTTCTATATTGTATCTACCGCTTCTATATTCTACATTCCCTAGATATTTTTGCGATTTCGAATTTCTGTATATATGTGAACTGCACAGGGCTATCAACCTTTATTGTCGTTTGAAATTAAATTCAAATTTATGTCACTAGTAGCTGTAAGATTCTTAATGATGAGATTAATAATTAAGTTAGATAAGTATAATTTTACTCAGATGTTGCATGTAATGCTACTAAAGGTTGCAAATGCTAAATAATACTCAAACCACGGAATATTTGTCATCCTAAATTTTTAATGTCAAGATTTTGCTCTAGTTAACATTGTCGTGTTTGCCTCGATAAGCTGATCAATTTTTAATTTGATGACTTAAATCTTTGAGCAAAGAATCAGATAATACAATAGCGATAATATCAACGGGTCAGTTGTAACATGTTGAATATATACATGTACACTACAGTGCATTAATACTGACATTACTTTTAATTTATTTACTAATTAATAGAAATATTTAATTTAGTTTATTTTTCAATGCTGATAATACAAATGTTGGTGCAATTCTAAATAACGACAATGAGATAATAGCACGCCAACTATAAAGAGGTGGAGCCGAGAATAGACAATATCTAAAGAGATAAATAGTACTGTGAATTATAGAAAACTGATCATAATTATTTTCATCAGCTTCAGCCGACTGTCAAGACTGTTATAAAGCTTTACACACAATACACAATACTTGATGAAAGAAATTTTGAATGATAACTATGATGATGCCATGGTTCACTAATAACCACGATGACGTCATGTTTCACTGATGACGTAATATTTCACTGTTAACTAAGATGACAACACGATTCACTGATGACGTAATGTTTCATTGATAACTAAGATGACATCATGATTCACTTATGATGTTACGTTTCTCAAATAACCTCCACAGATCAGCTAACTAATTCTACCAGTGATACCACCAATCGCAGTGTCGTCAGAATTATTCAGCGAAAATTGACAGATCTGAGCTTACAGGTAAATTGATTATGTGAACCTATTATCTGATACGTAATAGCCTTAGATATATCAAAACTGCAAGAGTTCGCAAAAGACAACTAATGTTTAACGCTAAAGTTAGTAACATGTCTTTTAATATTATTAAAACTGTCGCAATGATATTTGCTCTTAAGGATCGAAATTGGAGTGTACTAGAGGAATTTCCAAGATTTAAGTTGGACAATTCTTACATTAATTATGTAGCGCAGTTTAAATATTTAGGTCATTATAACCAATGATGGTCGTGATAATAACGATATACAGCGTGAAATACGTGGTATGTTTATACGTACGAATATATTAAAGCTTAGATTTGCTTATTGCTCTCTTAATGTAAAGAAGGTCCTGTTCAAATCCTCTTGTATGTGCTTCTATGATGTGGCACTATGGTCGTCGTTTGCAATTTGTTCAATAGAGAAGTTTCGATCTTGCCATAATAAATGTATTAAAATATTTTTTGGATACAAACGTTACAGCAGCTTAACCATCGCGCTGCTAGAAACTGGATTGCCTAGTTTTGATACTATCCTATATAATTACAGATTAAAGTTTAGAATGTGCTTGCTGGATAATGCTAATATGCTAGTTAAGTGTTTCGCTGTTCTGAGCTTATTATAGCTTTTTATGCCTAATTCTATAAGTAATTGTCTTATAGCTCAATCTATGAGCAGCCTATTTGCTTTTCTGGTTCTTGTTGCATTGTTGTATGTGCAAGATTCATGTATGGGTTATTTCGCCTGAAATAAAGCAATAAATAAATAAGTAAAATAAAATATAGATTCTGCCAATTGCGAATTAATCCAGTCAATAGTATAAGCAAAATAACGTCTGGTATATGTCAAATGCATAATTCAAATTCCACAATTGCCGATGCCCTGTGGATTAGGCCCAAAGGTTGCTGGTCTACGATATATTTCGTTGCTTTTGTCTCAAAGCATGCAAGGAATAGCTGTGCAAGTGAGGATTAGTGCGCTGTTGAAATATTGGTGCACATACTGGAACTTTTGATATATTGTTTAATAAATTGTAGCCTATAGAAGTGTCTAATAGGAAATGATAACCTCCAGACAACGGAGAGTCAAGACCTCTACAGGTTCTCGATTGTTGATTGAGCTAGACAGCTTGGTTGCCGTTCACAAGTGTAATATGTACGATCAACACATAGTTAAGAGCCAGTGATACTGTCCGAGCTTATTGTGAGAATTATATTAACAAAACTAAAAATTTATTGAACATAATAGAATATTCCACCTCTAGGCTAATATGTCTCAAATGCTACAATACCTCATATTAGAAGTTCTAATTAAGCCATTTTAGTTTTTAATATATTTTTCAAACTTTCTCCAAACAATCTCACTATCAAAGGTCTATGATACGCCTAATTTTTTGTAAGTAATTTATTTTCAATTATCTGCTACACAACTGCATGGATATGATGTCACGCGTTCGTTAAGAAGATGGCCATTGTATCTTCATGATACTTTCTTAAGTAGCGTCGTTGTAAACGGTTGATTTAAAAATAATGAAATTAATGGGCTCGCCTGTCACTAACATCACTTTCGAGTAAGGAAACTGACGTTAACATTAGCTTTTGCTTTTTAGCTTCAAATGAGGCATTGATCAAATTTAAAGAAAAAAAATCATATGAAATTGAAATTAGTAAAATTTTAGCCTTGGACACGTGATAAGTTAGAACTCGTAGAATAAGGTATTTAAAACTGTTTTGATTTAACTTAACCAACAGTTAATCAACTGGCGCAACATCAAGGTTGTAAAAGTAGGCAGACCTTCGTGAAACGAGTAGATTACGGTTGCTTGACTGATAAAGTAGACGCTGATTAGTGATAGATGAACGATTTTTTGTATTTGTGCTTTAAACTAAGCTCGCATTTATGCTACAGTCTCTATTGTATCAAATTGAAAATATATTCAGTGAATTTAGATAATTTTTGAGAATGCACTGAAATTATGACATCATAATCGTTAGTTTGTTGTTCACACTCAATGAATTAAGTATTGAAATAAATAGATAAAATAAACAAATACATAATAAATATAGTACAATCTCTTTAGAGCACGTCATGTACATTGCTTAGCGTAAAACACGACATACAGCACACTTTCCAACCGATTCAATATTGTCATAGACAGTAGCCGAGGAGTTGAGAAAACTTTTACAGAGTTTATAAGCAAGAACACGAATTAACTACTAGTCAGCACTAAATGTTAAATTTTAAATTTACTGAGAAAGGTTTCATGACAGTAATGTGAACATCACTGATTGAGACCAGTCCACGGTAAAGCTAATTATACATTCGAACACCTTTAACAGATTTAACTCAAATCTTGATAGATTCGTGCACAAAGTAAAAATTCTGAATGCAGTTTCTTTTCCTACACACACTTTCATTGATTTAATGAAGGTTTAAATATTGTAATTAGAATCATCCATGGAAGATATCAAAGGGACCATAAGCTGAATGAAGCAATACGTTCTTCCTTTTACCATCCTAGGAGTTACAGATTTCACTAGGAAACGCTCCTTCGTGATTATATGAAAAGTGATCACCGATTCAGTCTACATAGTCATTTCTTCATTATTAGTCAAACAATGGTAGGATGTTAGGAACACAACAGGTTACAGATATAATTGAGACGAGCTTAGCGCACTTGGTTAAGCTGCGCGTCAATTGAACGAAGTTTAGCTCCATCTCTCCCGGTTGGTACTTTGTGGGTGACCACCTTGGAAGATCCAGTGTCGACAAGCTTTGAAAGAAAATCCTGAGAGTATTGGAAGGTTATTCTTAAATCCGCGCCGTCTGCAATTGATGCGCCAACCAAAGGCAACGATTACTAATAACCATGGCGAGGAATGGAGGAAGTAACGAAAACTAAAAAAAAGCAACCAAGAAAGGAAACCATGTAGCACATGCGGTATGTCATGTGGGTAACTCTGCGCACAAACATTACGATGATTTGTAGCAGATTAGAGACAAAAGCTGTAGCTAAATTTACTAACCCAGAACGAAGTTGACAGTTCTACTTTTTGAGAAAGCTAATGAGAGTTTAACGCATTTCAATTTCAGTTTACTTGCTCAGTTGAAGTCCAGGAAACTACTATAATACTTTATAGTAGTTACGTAGTAGTTATATACTTTTTTGTTCCAGTTTTAATGTGTCAGTTTACTTGAAGTAAACTGACACATTAAAACTGGAACAAAATAAACCGAAGGTTAAACTCAGTTAAAACGACATCCGAAAAGTATCAAACAGCACACCCAACTAGACCGTAAAATATAGACATCAGCCAATAGCCTAATTGATTAAAACACGAATATTTAATAATGCGTACATGCAGTATAGAGAAGTGAAATGAATTGAGACATCAGAGTTACCACACAAGAGTAGGCAGCAAGACTTTACATCTTTAGAACAGTTAGAACCTAACTATAAAGCATCTGGGTGCATATATCAGGTAAATTCATATCTCTCTACAGTTAAATGCTATGCATCCTATAGAAGAGAATAATATTTTTAAAGTCCAACTCTCAATCTAGCACAACCTCGGAGATAGTGACCTTAGCCTGACATGCCCTAAACCACTGATATATGCTCCATTAATATACAAATTATTTTCAAGTAAGTTCAAAATCAGAAACTTTATATACAACACAACTTCTTCAAAAATATACTTTCTATATTACTATTTACTTAGAAAAATTACTAAAGTTCGGAGTTTGTAGTTACAATATAGCCATAATGCTATAAAATGTGTAATTTAACGCTATCAAATATAAGCACAATAAAAGAGAGCTCAATCGTGGCATTAAATAAAATCTCATCGTTCATAACTCGGATATACATGTATTAGCATATACACTTGCACACAACACACACTTCACACTGAGAAATTTGTAGCCTTGACCACACAATCATATATCAATTCGCGCAGTCTTTACATTTATTTTAATATTTAATGTAAAAATGAAGATACTATTTATTTGATTAAAGTGATAGTATATTATTTATAATTAAAAGCTTACTATGTTTCAAAACGATATTATTTAAACTCCATTAATAGTATGATTACCTAAAATATATAAATGGTTGTCGATTGTCTCATTTTTCAGTGATTTGCCGCATAGCTTAGTCTAGGTGTATTATACCCATCCATAGCCTATTTATTATTTTTAGTCACTTATCACATCAATCATTTAAAACTTAAAGTAGACAGAAATAAGAAATATACAGATGATTGGTTGAAGGGATAATACAGTCCGAGGATCTCGATCTGTCAGATTTTAATTTCGCTTTCTCTCGTGGTCTCTGTGTACTCGTCATCGCGTGGTGTTTTGGCGCCTGTATGTGTAGGGTTCGCGGCGCGGAACCGGACGTTAAATTCTTATTGATAGATTGATGGATTGAGAAGGCATTTACAATATTTCCTGACATTGACGTCCCTGACGTTGCCTTATGGCGAGAAACCGGACGTTAAATTCTTATTGATTGATTGATTGATTCCGGCTATAGATTGGTAAACTAATAGCACATTAAAATAGTGTCCACTTGATAAATAAATTACGATATTTATGATCTTAATCAATTTAGCATTTTAATCCTATCCATGGTTATGCCTTTCTATATCTAATGTAGCCTAATCTCATTCACTAAGAAAAGTATTTCCTATGGAAGAGCTTCCAAGGCCTTCCTTCCTATTAGTGTTAGTTGACTCTTCGGTGTACGAGAAGTTTACGATTTGCTAATTATTAATTTCCTCAGAGCTAACAGCTAAAGAATGTAAAGCGGACTTTATTAGAGAAGTCAACAGAAAATAGTCAATAACCAATTGCAAGATTTCAAAAATAAAATCATATGAAAATCGAATGTACATTATATGAAGGCCGTGAAACGATAAAATCCTTGACAAAACGTAAGTGCAAATGAACCAGTCAACAGTTTCATTGAGGCTAGCAGTTATTTGATGTAGAGAATCTCTAGTAATACAAGTCTCGTTGATATGCAGAAGGTGGCAAGCGAAGCATTAGCTGACATTGGTTATCCGCATCTCCTTATAAATGAGTCTCTCTCTTGATCTGTTATACGCAAAATCACAACAAACGAATATATCAAGCAATTGTCATACACAATATATTCCAAAACTAATTGTAAATAATTCTTAAATACCATGTAAAAGGGTGCAATAATATTAGTCTGACTCAATGTGAAAAAGAAAAAATATCCAGCATTAAATGGAGTTGATTAACAAGCAATTTTGGAAATTAACATCCACTTAACAAAACGATAACTTAACAACAATATATCACACCCGCATCGTATTTTCCCGGAAGCTACTTATTATACTTTATTTGGTACTTTCACAAGTTTTCCAAATAACAGAGGAAATTAAGTCCAATTTGACAAAAGTCTGAATTCTGAAATTAACAAAACAATTTATAAAGTAGCAAATATCAAATCTAAAAGCTAGAAAGCTAAAAAAAGCGACGCCAGTGACGGGCGAGCCCAGGATTTGAACCCGCATCAACTGATCCGCGGTCGAGTATCTTACCGACTTCGCCACTGGCTCTAGCCAGTGGTGAAGTCGGTAATATCTAATTGATATATTGATTTTTAAAATAAATGTATTCAGTTATACAAGTTCATAATATATGTATATACTGGGTAATGTACATAAAAATAATTTATGTACAGTGCGTACATAATTAAATAATAATAACGCACATAAATAAATAATAACAGTTTTGACTGAATAAATGATATATTTAATATTCGAATGTAAAATAGAGAATAATTTTATTACTGGTCACAAATTCATCATTATTTTATGTCATCATTCGTTTCGATGATAATGAAATTGCAATTAAATCTATGCTTTTCAAGATCTTGCATTATCCAGGTAATGTGTCATCAGGTAGAGGTAGGTAATATAAGTCAAAAAGGTAGAGATTGGTTTGCTATTTTTCAAAACAAATTTTCATTCTCGATAAAATTTTAATTTAGTATCAGATACCAAATAATACAGATGTGATTCGCGAAATACGGAAATTCATCCTACGAAAATCAGGATTTTTAACCATAGGAATTGATCACACTTAAAATTTAACAAATAGTAGGTAGTTACTAAGATATAGAAAATCAAAATCCATTCAAGATTAAATCCTTGGGACATAAGAGCTTTACGTTAAATCCATACTGAAACAATAAACATTGTCTTATATATAATTCAAACCTGGCTTTTCTTGGGAGGCACAGCTGGTTTCTTCTTCTTACCCTTTGATGTTTTATTTTCAAATACAGATGGAGTCTGAGAAAGAGATGACTCGACTCTGCCGGGAGAAGATTTCTTTTTCTTTTCATCGACACTCGTCTCCTTATCTACTAAACTCTCCTGACTCGACATCACCCCTTTGCTCTCGTCACCCACTCCCACGATACGGGTCGATCGGTCCATACTGCTGTCCCTGGACATTTCTCTGAAAGACCTCGAAGCATGACTCAGTAGGGTAGCAGACTGCTCAGGAACGACCCCGGCGTTCTGAAGAGATCTGAGAACGAGATCAGGGGTGACTTGAGACAGGCTGGTGGTTGTTGGAGGATGTTCAACGTTGAAGCTGGCGTTCAGCGACCTCACTTCGTACTCATGCATCAGTCGACTGACGTTTGGATCAGTGTCAGCAACCTCTCCCAGATCAAGGGCGTCTTCTTCGTCAGAATATGGCACAAAGGCTTGGGATTCAAGGAATTCTTCTTGTATGTAAATCATGTGGACTGTGTCCAAGGCTCTCTGAAGTTCATCCATCGTCGCGTCATCCCCTTTTCTTTTCCACCAGCGATTCATTAAGTCGTGAATCTGAACACAATCATTTATTCTAGAGGGTATTGATGCAAATAACTTGATTAGAAATACAAATTTAAGTTTAACAATTTATAAAAAGGTCATAAATGTAAATAAAGTGACAAACAGTGCAGTTATATTTCAAATAATTTTATTATGTTGCACAAGTTACCACAGTAAGATCTAGGACAAAGTTACTCTGCTACTGGATAAGTCCAAGTAAAATACTCTTATTCAGAGTAAGCGCTAACGGTCACTACAAGATACTCTATATACCAACACGATTGTCGTAGCACAAACGTTACATTAAAATGCATGTATCTTTCGCCTCGTATTAAAAATGTTTAAGAAGCTCTTTCCTGTTTCTCTATACTTGCTTGGTCCCCGTTCGAGACGAGCAATTTACGATTAGTATAGTCGTCGTCGTCGTCATCATCCCTTGAATCCCAGTTTAACTGAGGTCGGGATTATAACATTTTGTAGCAGTTTCTGGAGCCTAGGCGCTCAGCAGCCGAATACTCATTCTGACGTTGCGTTGTATCAAGAACAAGGTACATTAAAGATTCGAATTAGACAAAAATATTAGACATAGAATTTGGAATATTAGCATTCCCGATGGCTACTTTCATATTCTCTTTAAGACAGTATCTTGCCAGTTTCTTGTTAAGCCCATGAATACAGTTAAACATTGCAGTTTGGAAATTCATAAGCTTTATACTTGGAGTAACCGGAGTGATAGAAAATCTTTTCTGAGTAGTTCTAACCAAATACATTTTACTTCTTTAATAAATTAAAAAAGTCAACTGCCCAAGACACTGAAAAAGACGAGAAATAGCAAATTGCACATCGGCTATTCTACACCACAGCTTAATGGTTATATCACCTATAAACACCTATAATCATTTATACGCGATTATATACAGTATAGTATGACCAGTAATTCGATAAATAATATTAAACAGTTAGTTAACCTGATCAGTGAGTCCCTTAGAATTCTTCAATTGTATGTCCTTATGCCCAATATTCCGAACCATATATCATTACTGGCTTTACCACAGAACTATAAAATTTGCCTTTCAGTCTTAGTGGGATTCTCCTATCACACAACATTCCACTAGCAGCCCTCCACTTTGTCCATCCCGCCTGAATCTTACTAGTAACCTCCTTTTCAAACTCCCCATTACCCTCTATTACAGATCCCAAATACTTAAAATCTGTTACCTTCTTTAGCTCCACATCCTGACTTATTACGTTATCATTCACCTCGTATTAAACATGATTTAAAAGCTCTTTCCCGTTTCTATGTATCTATACTAGTAGTAGGATTATTGGGGGGTTCAGACAAAATCGCAGTTTTAAGGCAAATTTATACATTACCATGTTTATTTAAAGACAAATAGCCTTTTTTGCCTCGATTATGCATAATCAGCACAACTACGATTATTAAAAAAGGCCAAGCCGAGTTGTGAAAAATAATTGAACTTTGGTTTAATGTATTTTTCTACATTATAAAATGGAAACACAACCGGTGAAACAACTGCGACTTAACGCGAAACAAAGAGGTATTAAAAAATACTATTCTCTTAGAAAGGCGGAGCTCATTGACGCGTTGGCTAGAACATCACACACCGGTGGAGTTGTCGATTCGCTCAATTCTCCTGTACCTGATATCAAAACTGAGATTCTTACACCAATTAAGACTGAAGTAATGTCAACTATCAAGTCTTATTGGGATTGGCTGGTAAGCTATGTACCAGCAAAAATTAAAAAGCCGATAAGCGAATCTGTTAAAGTCTAAAGTTGTGAACATATTCACCCAGACTAAGACAAACAAATATGAAGTTATAGAAACGAAATCAGCATTAAAAGGATTCACAGAGAAATACGTCATTGACGGTAGAGATGGAGTTGATGCTGTGACATTTTTAAGCAGTATTCAGCTGCAAGTGTTAGAAGTATTAAATAAAAATCCTCAGACAAAAGTTAATCTAACACTTACATGTGCAATGGTGAAGGTTGATTTAAAGTCGGGGGAAATTATATCATGTGACGCTCCTTTTCTCTCTAAAAATGAAATAATTGTACCTTCCACAAATACAGCAGAGGTGTTTGGAAAGGCCAAGGCAAAATGCTAGAGTCAATGGCTAATTTTCAGATGCGGGGTAGTAATTGGAGATTTCGCAGGGTGTTGAAATTAGAAATCAATACCGTAGAATACAAGCCACTCAGGGGTAGCTCCTATATTCAACTTCCTGAAAAATTGGCTGCTAAATAGGCTATTATCAATATGAAGAATGACGACAATCAGTGTTTCAAGTGGTGTATAGCTAGAGAAATAATAATATAGAAATACATCCAGAGAACATTGATAAAGAATTAAAGAAAAAGGCTGAAGAATTTAACTGGAATGAGATTGAGTTTCCTGCAGGGTGGAAAGATATAGATAAATTTGAAAAAATAATAATATTTCTATTCATGCGTATGGATATGAAAAGCTATGGGAGTGGGGAGAAGAAGAAATAATACCATTAAGAATTTCAACATACAATAGTCAAAACGCAGTAGATTTGTTACTAATTTCAGAAGATGAGATTAATCATTACTGCTGGATTAAAAACTTCAATAGATTGATGTCATTAAAGGGAAATCACCTGCAATGCATTACTGCAGACGATGCTTAAATGGTAAAACAAGTAAAGAAGCACTTAATAATCACGACGAATACTGCTCACAGCATGACGCTCAAAAAATAGAGTTACCTAAACCTGGAACGTTTATGAATTTCGGAAACTATAAAAAATCCATGAGAGTGCCATTCATCGTCTAAGCAGATTTTGAGTCATTCATAAAACCTATTGATACATACACTAACCAATACCAGAAGCATACACCTAGTTCATTCTGTTATTACATCAAGTGTTTTGATGACAGCATTTACTCACAAGCTCCAGTCACTTTTACTGCAAAAAATGAGGATGATGATGTTGCTCAAATATTCTTTGACGAATTAGAGAAAAATATTAAAGAAATATACAATCAATTCAAGTTTCCTAAACCAATGATATACGATGAATCTGCCGCGAAGAAATTCAATGAAGCAAAACTGTGTCATATATGCGAAAAAGAGTTGGGTGGCGATCGTGTTAGGGATCACTGTCATCTCTCTGGAAAATTCCGGGAGCAGCACACAATAATTGTAATTTACAATACAAGATTCCAAAATTCTTTCCAGTAGTTTTTCACAATTTATCTGGATACGACAGTCATTTATTTATAAAGAAGTTAGCAGGTGGAAACATTAATTGCATTCCGTGTAATGAAGAAAAGTATATCAGCTTCTCTAGGCAAGTGTTGGTTGACGAGTTTTTAAATAAAGAAGGTAAGAAAACCCAAATGAAACGTGAATTGCGGTTTATCGACAGCTTTAGATTTATGGCATCGAGTCTAGACACATTTTCAAAGAACCTAAGTAAGGATCAGGGTAAAAATATTGCAAGTAAGTACTCTGGAAAACAATTGGATTTGCTTTTGCGAAAAGGAGTTTACCCATACGACTATATAAGTTCGTTAGAAAGACTTGATGAAACTAAACTACCGCCAAAGGAAGCTTTCTACTCGAAACTTAACGATACCAATATCAGTGATGAAGACTATAAACACGCGCAGACTGTTTGGAGAGAGTTTGGTTGTAATACATTTCGAAACTATCACGACTTGTACAATGTGTCCGATGTGATTTTACTAGCAGATGTCTTTGAAAATTTTAGAGATGTTTGTATGACCCACTATAAATTGGATCCTGCATGGTACTACACTTCACCAGGACTAGCTTGGGATGCTGCTTTAAGATTAACTAAAGTTGAACTCGAATTGTTGAGTGATTACGACATGCTGTGGATGATTAAAGCACGGAATAAGAGGCGGTGTAAGCACTATTTCAAACTGATACGCGAAAGCTAATAATAAATACATGGATGGGAATTTTAACGTTGTTAACTTTCCAAATTAATCAAATACCTAGATTCGAATAACCTTTATGGGTTTGCTATGAGTAAGCCTCTACCCACACACAGGTTCGAATGGATGACAGAAAAAGAACTGGAGAACTGGAAAGAAATGAAGTGTATCCTCGAAGTTGACTTGGAATATCCTACAGCGCTGCATGATCTCCATAACGACTACCCTTTAGCCCCCGAAATTGTGAAAGTGAATAAAGTAAAGAAATTGATACCGAATTTGAATGATACAACAAAGTACATATTACATTACGAGAATCTGAAACTGTACGAAAGCTTGGGTCTGAAAATTACCAAAATACACAGAGGCATAAAATTTGAAGAAAGTCCATGGCTTAAGACATACATCGATTTAAATACACAGCTAAGGACCAAGGCTGCCAACGACTTTAAAAAAGATTTCTTTAAACTAATGAACAATAGTGTTTTTGGAAAGACAATGGAGAATACTAAAAATAGGAAAGATTTCAGATTGGTTTATGATAGGGAAAAGGCTGTTAAATTAGCTGCAAAGCCGTACTATAACCGAACAGTGATATTTGACGAAAATCTTGTTGGCGTTCACATGAGAAAAACTAAATTGCTGTATAATAAGCCAATTTACCTAGGTATGACAATATTAGATGTAAGTAAAACTTTGATGTACGACTTTCACTATAATTACATAAAGAAAATGTACGATGATAAAGCCAAGCTGTTATTTACAGACAAGGATTCGATGATGTACGAAATATACACGGAAGATTTTTATGCAGACATTTCTAATGACGTCGAACGCAGATTTGACACTAGCGATTTTCCCAGAGTTCATCCATCAGGCATTAAGACTGGAATCAATAAAAGTCAATTAAAGAAAGTCATTGGAATGTCTAAAGACGAAGCTTGTGGGAAGGAAATTTAAGAATTTGTTGGATTAAGAGCAAAGATGTACTCATATAAATTGGCAGATGAGGAACACAAGAAATGTAAAGGAGTTAAAAAGAATGTTGTTCAAAGAACAATAACGCATGAGGATTATAGAAATTGTCTCTTTGAGAAAAGAGATTACATTAGAAGCATGAATATCATCAGATCTAACTTGCATGACGTTTACAGTGAACAAGTAAATAAAGTTGCTCTTAGCGCTGATGATGACAAGCGAGAAATTTCAGATGATGGGATACATACTTTTGCGTATGGTCATGGTAGATTAGGTGAATAAATATAAAACGTATTTACAGCTAATTTTTGTCAAAGATAATTTTCATTGCACACATGCATTAATATTTTCAAACTACATTTGGTTTGGAAATAATTCCTTTACAACCAGATCACTCCAGCATCATCGCGTTCAGTATTGCAGCCATCAATCTCTGCATACAACATTCCTTTATGTTTTCCATAATTGATTTCTCTTACTGTAAACTCAAATCTCTCAGGGTTCTTTTCCAACTCTTTCTCTGTAATATATTCATTAATCTCTTTAGTAGACCATATTTGTAGAGGAATATCGTCCTCATTTTGTACAACGTATAGTATATATGATTTACCAAATTTTGTATTTATGGGTTTCAATCCCTTTACAATATATTTATCTCCAATTTTGAGATTTTGAAATTTGAATATTTGCGAGTTTGAGTTTGTAGCTGTCATATTATATATGTAAGAAAATTTATTAAAATTAAAATTAATATTTATAGAGATTTCGAAATTTTTACTTTCTCTAATAACTCTTTCTTTAAACACTTTCCAAATGTTCTACGGGAATCCATTCATTAAATTTCTTACTGTAACCCACCCATTTAACCAAGGCGTGTTCCACACCTTTAATCCTTTTTCTTTGTAACATCTTTTCAATTCTATATAATTCTTGATTAGTTTTCTGAAGTTCCTCTGTGTAGAAACCTCCCTCTAATACCTCACCAGATTGATCCTTCAATTTATACGTAACAGGCGATGTATACTTTACTTTGTCAACAACGTACACCTCCTCGTACCAATTTGGTAGGAAGCCCTTTCAAACGCGGCTTTAATCCGGCTAATTCGAACTCTGTCACCAATCTCGAATTTCCGACTCGCGTTACTTTCCAAATTTCTATACTTCCTACTGTTAATTATAAATGCTTCGTTTTCCTTCTTACTAGCTTCAGTTGGAGTCATTTTTATGGTAGAGTGCTTTGTGTTGTTATACTTTGCAATTAAGTCATCAATCATATCAATTTCTCGTATTTTCCGCAGTAAATCTTTTCCACATCTTTTCCTTGATACTTCTATTGAATCGTTCGACGACTGCTGATTTATGTTCACCAAATGTAGAGTATCTATTGATATCAAGTTTCTTTAACCAATCATCCATGATATTGTTGTAAAATTCCTTACCCTGATCAACCCACAAATGTCTAGGCTGTCTTCCGGATGATGACACTATTAGTTTAAATGCCTCTGTTGATGTTTCACCTCTCTCGTCTTTCAACGGAATGCTCCATGCATACTTGGAAAATACATCAATGACGTTAAGCATGTATCTGTAGCCCTTATTATCTCTACTCCATTCCTGCATTTCGATTAAATCTGCTCCCCATATCTCATCAACTTCAAACACATGAACTTGGCGTCTTGTAAATTTTCTACGAATCGGTTTGTGTAATTCTCTAGCTAAATCTTCAAAGGGTCCAACGTTTCGCTTCAAGCCTTTTTCTTCCATGGACCCCTCTATACGTTTTTTGACTGGTCAAGACCAAACTTTGCCTTATATTTCATGAAGAGGTAAACTAATTGAGCCATATTTCTTTGCTCACTATTTAAGCTTGAATCATTAAAGATTTCGTATGCTCGATGGGCCAAAGCATCGTCGCTTATATTTCTGCTGGCAGTATCGGTGTTTGAGGTATAAAACTAATCGTGCAATTTACACATTCCGTCCAACTCATTTATACCCTGATAGCCGTCGCGATTTCTCTGTTCGTACTTTGTGCCTGGTCCGCAATAAGAATACGTATTTAGATCATTAAATGATCCGTTGGGTACATACTCTCCACGTCTGGCAGGTAAATGTATTTCTCCAACTGTGTTTCCAACGGCGGATAGCACATTATTAAATACACCCTGACCTGAGATGAATCTTGACTTTTTACTTCCACACACTACACAAAGAGAAATTTGCAATTTTCTTTTATTAGCAGTTAACCTCACTTGCGTCTGTATGGAAAAAGTTTTCCTTTTACATTTCAAACAGTACATTTTATATTACATTATAAAATTTTATAACGTAATTTCATTTTAGAAAACTTATTAAGCTATAATAATTGGAGTCTGACCATCGGATCTTAGGTACATCACTCTATCGGAAAGTATCGTAACATAAATATGAGTATGTTCTGGAACATTTTGACTAAATTTAAAATTAAGTTTCACATTCATAACATCAGATTTGACTTTTTCACTCTGCTGTCGCACATCAAAGACTACAAGTGGAAATAGCTTTTTGTAATTCATCATATCGATCTGTGTACCTCCAATTAAATGATTAAAACCAAAGTGTTCTTTCTTAAATTCATCTGCCATAGCGCAGAAATCTACATAGTCATTTGTAGCAAAGTTTATTCTCGGTTCATCTACAGGATATCTCTGATCATTCAATTCAACAAAAGCACTCGTCAAGTTAAGGTGACCAAACACAGCTGGATTTTGTTCCTGTGTTCCTGATTTGTCAGTTTGAAATCCAACAATTATCCATCTAGGCTTCTTAATTCCAGCGTCTCTATTGATCATCCATTCAAATTCCTTCATTGTAATCTGGATTTTCTTTCGTTGTAAAATGATTGGCAACAATGGCTGCGCCAGCTGCAACTGCTGGAGATTGTCTATATTTGGAGGATACTGCGCCGACATTTGTGTCTTTTCTCCAACATTGATTCAATCCCGCACTACTATTGAAATCGTCAGGATAAGACAAATAAACCCAACATTGACGTAGTCTGTCCTGTAAAGTTTAATGATTCAATTGATTTAGACCCTAGATCGTACTCAATAATAGAAAAGAGGTATGGAATAGCATTATTAATGAAAGCTGTTTGAGCTGTTGCATCATAGGCCGCATTGTTATTATCATTTCTCAGTATTCTTCCCTTAATTTTAAGAAAGCTCTTAGATATGTTGTAATACAAATCATTTGCAGGTATATCAATTTCAATAACATTAGAGTTATCATTAAAACCAGCTTTAGTCTGTGGAATAAAAGAGGAGTATTGAAAACTTTCTACACTATTGCCAACAATTATTGACGAAGGTTGTGTGAAAATTTCGTTTGGCACTTCAGTTTCCATTTTATATATATGTAATAATAATTGTAAACTAAAATCTTTTTAATCCGCTGCACTTTTTTAGTTCTTCTACTATCTGTTCCGATTCTGGAGTTAGACGACTATTTTTGCTTTTTTCGTTTGTTATCTTTCTAATGAGTGCTTTACTACCCTCTGTCATTTCGAATGACGCAATATCACCTACTGCTCCTAGCATTGGCTTTGCAATTAAATCTTTATTCTGATAGACGTACGAACCCAAACCTTTCAGTGAATCGACAAATCCCCGTCCATGTACCAGAGTTTGTTTTGAACTGTATGCTTTGCATTTCTCTTTGACAATCATTTTTACACAATATAATATAATTTTTAATTAGATTTTTCTCTAATTAGTAATACAATAGTAAGTCTTTCGCCCATCAGATCGATAAGTTTGTTGTCTTGATCGGTCAGCCGCAGTTTTATGTTATCAATTTCCTGTTTTTTAACTATTGGTAAAAATATCAATTCAGGAGTAGGGTTCTCTGTTATCTTATAGCCTGGATTTACTCTTTGGGTGAACGTATGAATCACATTAGATTTCTTTCCGTTACGATAGCTACCAGTAGCAATATCGCAATCGACTTGTATCGAATTGACTTTTTCTATATCTATTATATTTGGAGATTGATGAATTCCTTGTGTCAGTGTTTCATTGGTGAAGCCGAGAGTAGGCACTACTGAATTTTCCAATCTGAAATCCATCATGTACTCTTCGTGTGATATAGTCAAAATTGCTCTGAAAATTAAATGACTTATGTTTATATAATATTTCTCATTAACAGAATCGTAGTCGCCGTTTGCCTGCATTACCCTTTGAATCGCTGAAGTTAATATCTCTTAATTCGTAAGCTCCCTTTGAAAGCGTGATGATTTTCCAAGTATTTCCATCATCGGTGGAATATTTAAATTTATTGTTGGCCTCCGTGATGTTTGGTATTGAATTGTACTTCTGCAGAGATATAAATGCTACTTCGTACTTTCTGTCAGGATCCAATCTTATTGGAGGATATAGATATGTAGTGAAATCTGTTGATGTCCTCGACACAGTTAATTTCGCCATTTCTATATAACTTTAAAATTGTTTTTATATATATCATCATATTCCTCCTTGGTGATTGATCTAATGTTTAATAGCTCATCCAAAATACTAACTGCGGTATTATACACTCCAGTGTCTCCAGCTTGTAGAGCTGCAATAGTTTCATCCAGTAGACGAACCAATTGATCTGGGCTTTCATAAATTATAACCTGGTCTGTTTTAGGCCTACCTCTACCACGCTTTTGTTTACCGACAGGCATTACAAGCTTTCTATTCTTTTTCTTCTTTAATCCTTCGCCGACGAGCTCACTCCCTGCTTTTACCTTAGTCAATATGCTCTTGCACTTTTCCAGTGTTTTCTGTTGAGACTCGCATATCATTTTCTCAGCCGCACTCTTTTTACTGTTATTTCCCAAGAACTGCCCTATTCGTCTATTATGTGTTTGAATCTCCTTCAATGTTGCTTCTATTTAATTGTTTCCATACACTTCACTTAGAATCTTCAGGTCGAACAGATCTAAATTCTCTCGATCACTTTCATAGAGGTTCTTGTCTAAATTAATAATTAAAGGATCCCTCTTTAGTGTGGATTCTCGTTCAGGAATTGGCGAATCATAAAATGGCATAGCCTGTATCGCCTCCCTCTCTGGTTATTTGCACGCATCAATTGATTAGTAAAGGGAACTAAAATATCACTCAAGTTTTGTTTGTTGTCGACAATCTTTTGTTCTAGAGTTTTATCTGTTTCTCTAGTAGTATCAATTAACGGTTTGAATAATTTTGCTTTGCTCTCATATACCCGTTGATTGCCAAGTATGTCATTCCGAAACATTTGTTTGGCTTCGTTCTTGGCTTTTGTAAACCGGCTAATATCAAATTCAAATACAAACATATGTATTTTTAGGCATTATTATGTATTATTATGGATTTGTATGTATTATTATGTATTTTTGGGTACTTTTAGGTACTGTTCGGGTAAGTAAATTACATTATAATTTAAAATATAGCGACCGCATTCAGGATCTTCCCACAGATTTATTACAATATATCCATGCTTTCTTGTCCACGCTTCCTTACATATTTTTTTAAACTCTTGAAACGTTATATCACCGCGTACGTGTGTATCATAGAAATATTTCAGAGTCTTCTCATCTTGATGAAACAATATAAAAATATTTGCATTTTGACGTATGCCATGCTTCTTCAGTTGATGTACGCTCTGACATAGGTAGAATACATTTACATTATTGTGTCTACCTTGAAAAAATAATCAGTCATGACTTTCTGATCTTCATACATAACGTCATCAAAAATTACAACGTGAGTCTTATTTCTATCGAGTTGAGATGGGTGAACAATTTCCTCGTCAGGAATGTGAAAAGTAACAATAGCATTATTTGTTTTAAATTTCTTTTTTGATTCATCATTACAAAGTCTAAGATATTCGTATGCGTCTTGACATGGCGTCGTTGTGTATACCATTATATTGTTGCAATACACGAATTTGCCCATTATAAAATCCATCATTAACTTAGTTTTACCACATCCACTACTGCCTGCTATTATCATTCTTATATGTTTAATAAATATGTCATGATGTTTCTTTTCGTAGCTTGTACCAATAATTTCCTGACACTTTTTTGAATAATCAATACCCGAGTCTGCCATTTTCAGGTATTAGTTATTATTTTAAATTGTTTCTCTTGTATAATTCATTTAATATATCGGTAAATTTAGATCCATTATTAAGTTTATAAAGCACGTAAATGCAGTAATGACCGCAGATGACTTCGTCGGTGCTTGAATTTTGAATGTGACTTCTAAAGGAGGCACGAAACCGTAGCTGTCAAAATATAAACATTTACCATCTTTGCAGTAGACGAATGTCCAATGTGTTCCATCTCCTAAACTAGAGTGAATATTAAGAATTAGACATTCGTTATTATTAATTGATCCTTTCAATTCATCACGCATGCATACACCTTTGAAATTTCTTATTTTCAACTCTTTGCATTTTTCTATTATATCAAAGTTACTTAGCGGTTTAATGGTTTTGAACGATTTTACAAATTGGGGGAAGCCTGCCTCTATGCCTCCCCCTGTCTATCTAAAAAACTCCTGATTCTGTTCTCAGTAGATATAATCCATTACCCCACTGATCTCCTTTCAAATTCTTGACACATCCACCGAGTCCAAATTTCTTTAATGCATTTGATAGCGTTTTACCTACAACGGGGATTGGAGCTATTGTGTCACTGATTAAGCCTGTGCCGAGTTGTTGTTTGGTTATGTTTTCCAATTCTTGATTATGTCTCTTCAATTCATTAGTCTGTCTAGTCGAGTTCACTGCAGAGCTAATTCCACCTGCCAATCCACCTATTGCTCCCACGATGGCGGGAATAGGTGCTGCCAACAGCGGCACGAATCCTCCATTCTTTTTCATGTACTTTAATTGTGCTCTACTCAGACACAATTCTATTCCAGACGTAGCCTTTTTTATTTTATTAATTTGAGTTTGGGTTAAAGGAAAATTCACATTAGGTTGCACATTACCCGATAAATTCTTTTTTGATATTGGTATATTAACCTCTCTATCACGATGCACGCGCTCTTTAGTTTTTGGACGTGACCTTTAGTCAACGTTACACCATAGCTTGTATACTTCGGCATTTTTAGATAACATTTAAATTTTTATTACACAAAATGAGTACCATATCGAAAACTGGCGGTAGTAAATCACATTCAAGTACTGGTGATTTGATGAAGCATGTAGACTCAGTTTTCAGGCCTATTGTCAATCTTGTTGATAAGCTCGACAGTATAAAAGCTGATAAAACTGGAGGAGAAATCACTGGAGACATTAATATGAGCAACAATAGAATTTTAAATGTTAAACACCCTCCAGAAACCGATGCGGATGTCATCACAGAGGGGTACTGCGATCGTTATGTTAACGAATTTGGTGAAAATTTGAGAGTAGACATCTTAAAGGAAGTAGAACAAAACGTAGTTGTTAATGACATTGCTCTACAAAACAATATTGATACGAAACTCAGTGTAAATGGTGGTTCAATGAACGGAGATTTAGATATGAAGCATAATTTAATTTTTAATGTCGGTTTCCCCAGTGAAAAGTATGATGTGGTAAACAAAAAGTATCATCAGATTGAAATATAATGTTGATTGGAAGAAATTAATGGCTATTTGTTCTCATGTATTAACCATTATATCAAAATATTCCAGAGAACAAGACAGTAAAATCTTTCTTAGGAGATATAATCATTTGGAAAATCTTACCTTCGAATATAGTAAATTATATGATAGTGAAAAAATATATTCTGATGTTCTTTCAATTTACGCGACTGATTTGAAATATTTACTTATTTCAGTAATTGAAGAACTACCTAGAAATATGTTTGTTGATTTAAAAATGTATCTAGTTCGTGCTATATTAATAGAACCTGAAGAGGGTACACCTTTATTGAAAATTAGGCGATTTATTTCAAAACTTGTAAGAGATCAAGACCCAGATCGAAATAATTTAGATTTGGAATTAATATTACAAAAATTTTTTATGTTTGTTGATTTAGGATTTCATTACGTTTCAGATTCACTGCTAGTTAAGTTTGAGATGTAGGCGTCGCCGTAAATTGCGATGTTTAAATTTGTTAATACATTTATTAACGAATTTTATGCGAATTCAGAAATAATCTGATTATAGGCTAACTCGGTAAGATTTCCGTTACAACTGACAACAAAATCAAATCTTTCATTAAGTTTATTTAGATTTTCAATTTCTGCATTTAATTTATTATTTTTAGCTTGAAAATTAAATTTATTGGCGAAGGCTGTCAATATATCGCTTGTAGTGGATAACACTATTATAGCAACACGTGGGATTACAGCAGCTGTAGCAGTAGCAGTTAGCACTGCGGAAATTACGATCGAAGTTACCGCGGTAGTGTAGGAAAGTGTTTTTATAACTTTTCGCTTTCGTTTTAGCTTGTAAACAACGGCTTGCCTCTCTTCAAGTTTTCTAGTTAAAAACGCTTCCACTTTACTCGAAAGCCAAGAACCATCTACTATATCTGCCATTTTTTATTATACATAATAATTTTTATTAAGGCTTAAGGCTACACACATATAACGATATAAGCTGGCCGTCCTTTTCGAACTTTATTTATTTTAACAAAATCTGATTTAAGATTCGGATTATTCTATTGATTTCATTATACGAATTTTCAATATAGAGTCATTTACTCACTTTTTAAATTTCATTTGACACGTGATGCCCGTCATGTTATGGACCTTATATAGGGTTTCGCATAATTACTGACAGCCGACTCAGTATCACGCAGCTGCAGCTCATTTTGTTTACTAGTCTCCTCTAAAAGGACTCTGTTGTAACCTACAAGCTGTGCAGCTGGAGCTGTATAATAACTGAACCGATGGAAAACACTAAAGTTAAAATCATAGCTAGATCGACGGCTGCTTAAGCTAAGTCTCCTCCACGAGACTTAGCTTAAGCAGCTGGAAGTTTAATAATTGAACTGCTAAAACCAACTGCTGGATCGTTAAAATCACATAGTTAAAATCACAGCTAGATCGACGGCTGCTTAGGCAGAGTCTCCTGCAGAAGACTTAGCGTACACAGCTGGATGTTTAATAATTGAACTGCTAAAAGCCAACTGCTGGACCGACGGCTGCTACAGCCGTCACTGTAAAGCGAAAGTAAAACCTACGCATGTATAATTTCTATATTCATATGGTGCAGTAGTCTATACTTTCCATAATTCAGAGTTGTAATACCTTTATGAAGCAGCCAATATATTAACTGCTATCGAATATAAAAATGAACAGGTAACCAGAAAATAGATTAACTGCCTCTTTTTCGGTGTTAGAGGACTTTTGAAATTAGATACAACGAAGAAATTATGTTCCAGATGATGTTGATGGTGTAGGAGCCAAAACCGGCGTTGAAGGGTTAGGTGCAGGTGCTCATATATCGATGTCTCCTTCAATAGATTCCAGCATATCCTCATAGTTATCCAAGAGCTTTTGCAGTGGAAGTGATGTATTCTTCATTGACGGAAACTTCACACATATTTTATAAAGTTACTTACAACTAGACCGCGCTTTTCTACAGGTATTAATTCTAACATAAATGAGTGTAGATCGTTAGTATATGTAAACCTTTATAAAAGCCTTTTGTTCCGATATATTTCGAAAAGTAGCCATTTTCACTGTGTCTGTCTAAATGAAATCGCATGTTATGACTAACGCGTTGGACTCTGGTATACGCCAGCAGCCGACAAAAGGCTATTCACTTTTATTAGGCAGCAGTAGAGAGCAGACACAGCTGAACCAAGTTCGCTTCAGCAATGAACAGCTGGCTGTGTTAAAATTCAGCCGCTTGTAAAACGAAAGTAAAACACAGCAGTTGAGAAAACTGATTTAAGCTAGCAGTAGCGGAGTGGTACTCAATCCATGAACTTGCAAACATAATTAAATTAAAGTAGACAACTTTAAAATAAAATATTAATTTTGGTTTAAATTTATTTTCTACATATGTAAAATGGAAACTCAAACGATGAAACAGTTGAAGCAAATGTTGATCAATGCTGGAATTAAACCGCCTAAAAAATCAAGAAAAACGGAATTGTTATTTTTAGCGTTTGAAAATGGACTATTAAAAATGGACCCACCAAAGAAAGAAGCCTAAAAAATCAAGAAAAACGGAATTGTTATTTTTAGCGTTTGAAAATGGACTATTAAAAATGGACCCACCAAAGGAAGACTAAAAGAAAAATAGGAAGACCTAGAAAATATCCACCAAAAGTGGTAGACCCAAACAGAGTGATAGACCCGAGATTTGAGCGCTTAAGCACTATAAGAATGAAGCCAAAACGTGTAAGATTAGAAAATACAGAAACCGGCGAAGTTACACTATACAAATCTATGTATGAAGCTGGTAAAAAAACAAACCATGATACAATGTATTATGCTAAAAACGATGGAAAGATAGTTGATGGGTGTTTTAGAGTTACAAATCATTTGATTGATTAAAAGTTTTAATAGTAAATATACCATTAAAACTGCATCAGCTTCTGTATATAGGAATATATGTAGGCTTTTACTTTCGCTTTATATATACATTACATGTATATGTAATGTTATTTACAGCAGTTGAGCGGCCGTCGGTTAGCTTAATTTGAGACTGGGTTTTTCCAGCAGTTTAATTATTATACTTTCAGCTGCACAGTACCTCGAGTGCTGCAGCTAATTTTAAAGTTCATATAGGGCCTACATGTAAATAATCAAGTTATGCTCAAGGCAGAAAAGGCGATTTGTCTTTAAATAAACATGGTGACGTATAAATTTGCCTTAAGACTGCTATTTTGTCTGAACCCCCCAATAATCCTACTACTTATACTTGATTGGTCCACTTTCGAGACGAGCAAATTACGATTAGTCGTCGTCGTCGTCGTCATTGTCATCATCATCATCATCATCAACATCACCAGCACCACCACCCCCACCACCACCATCACCATCATCATCATCATCATCGTTCCTTGAATCCCAGTTTAACTAGGGTCGGGTTTAGAAAATTTTGTAGCATTTTCTGGAGTCTAGGCGCTCACCAGACGAATGCCTGTCTGACGTTGGGTTGTATCTAGTACATGTGCAATGTAGGTTAAAGGTTCGAATTAGACAGAAATATTAGACAGAATTTGAAATATTAGCATTCCCGATGGCTACTTTCATATTCTCTTTAAGACAGTATCTTGCCAGTTTCTTGTTAAGCCCATGAATACAGTTAAACACTGCAGTTTGGAAATTCATAAGATTTAAACTTGGAGTAACCGGAGTGATACGAAATTTTTTCTGAGTTGGGTTGTCTCTAGTACAATGTGCAATGTAGGTTAAAGGTTCAAATTAGACAAAAATTTTAATTTTTTAGGGTGAACCAAATACATTTTGCTTCTTTAATAAATTAAAACACTCAACAGCTCAAGACACTGAAAAAGACGAGAAATAGCAAATTGCACATCGGCTATTCTACACCACAGCTTAATGGTTATATCACATAGAAACACCAATAATCATTTATACGCACTTATATACAGTAAAGCATGAACAGTAGTTCGTTATATGATATTGAATAGTTAGCTAACCTGATCAGTGAGTCCCTTAGGATTCTTCAATTGAATGTCCTTAATCATTCTGACCGTATCAGCATCTGACTGAAGTCCACTGAATAAAACCCAAGCTAACTCTAACCAATTAGAACCGATTTTAAAGAAGATGATTAATTGACGCCCGGGTGTAAGGGGTCTCTCTATCCCTCCATCTCCTGCAGTGGAAGGGCGCCCCATGCTCGCCCTGAGCACTCTGCTCCTAGCCATTACCCACTGAGGAGGGGTGGAGGACCCGGGCTGCTCGCCAGGAGCCGGGGATTGGTACCTCGACTGTAAGAACTCTTTTGGCAAGTCATGCCCCTCAGGTAGCACCGACAGATACATCGTCTTAGATTTCTGCACCGTTCTGCGATCAACTTTTTCCATCCATAGTCGCGCAGTAGCGTCGTATTTATTGAAGTCGACAGGTCCAGGTTCAGTGATGCTTGGAGGTTGGTCGGGTTTCACAGCTCGATGTCGACCAGTCAGCCTAGCTCGTCGCCTGAGCTCCTGCTCTTGATCAGTCTCTCCCTCAGAGTCTGTTCTACTACGTTCTCGTCGTCTAGTCAGCTCACTGTCTCCATACCTCCCGGCTCCTGCGAGCAAGTGCCTGCTTGAAGTGTTCGGCTTCTTAGGTGGACGATACATCTTACGAATAAATGTGAAATCCTTATCACGATGTCCAGGTTGACGCAAGACGCGAAATCCAGGAGGAGGAAGTGCATATCTCGGCTTAGGTCCAGCGTTAATGGACTGGAGAGCTGCTTGCTGCATGGACATTCCTGGACCAGGAGCCATGGGTGGTTCAAGGTCTGAAGCCTCAGCCTCGCTGTGGAAGTGATCCGGGTGTCTGAAGCGTGTCGGAAGTCCTGCCTCAGTGTCGGACTGGACTCCGCCCATCAAATCTACAACATTCAGTTACAACATCAAATCTACAATATTTAGTACAGAAATAAAAGTAGCTCCACATAGTATGCTCATATATATATAGTAGCATCAATACGCTTTTTCAGACACAAGTTAGTGTTGAGGCTCTCGGTTAGTATAATGTATAGACTACATGGTGAGTACAAGAAAATCAATCAGACAACTTGACATTGTAAGAGAATTTGATGAAATTAACTCCCGCCTTAATAAAATATTAGAATGAGTAGCGAAAATATTTCAGCAGATTATACCAGTATCATTGATGACCGCACATATGTGCAAAACTCGTACAAAAGCCTTACCAAATTGTAGGAATTAAATATTGTTATTTAATTTCAAGGGGATGTTAAACATTTTTTCAAAGAGCGGCTAACAAAAGATCAAAGATAGAAAATAGAATGTCGTGATGATTCTATGAAATATATATTGGTATTAATTATAATTTTTGCGCTGCAATCTTATTATTAAAAAGCTAGTCAAATGTTCTTCCTATCATGGAAGAACATTAGACATTAGACAAACATGGATAGCAGACATGGGACTGATACTGAAGTATGCAGGCCCGTTATTAATCACATGATGGCTTTATCGTACTTATCAATTAGTAAAATGCTAATGTTAATTAACGTCAGTTTCCTCCCTCGAAAGCAATATCAGTGACAGGAAAGCCCAGGATCTGAATCCCGCACATATTGATCCGCGGTCGAATATCTTACCAGCATCACCACTGGCTCCAGTCGTAGTACTGATCAGTATTCCTAAACTATTCTTAGTGTAGTGATCCCTATTCCTAAACTCCTCAGGAAGAGAGAGAGAGAGAGAGAGAGAGAGAGAGAGAGAGAGAGAGAGAGAGAGAAATATACTTATTAGATCGAAACACAGCATAAACCAAACAATTTGAAAACAAGCACATGAAAATAGTCAAATTGAATAGAAAGCAACATAAAAAAATAATAACATCAATCAAACAATTGAAGCAGAAACAGAAGCAATAGGCCATCAAAGAGAACGAGAAGCGTTTTATCTAGCTGAACGCCTATTTATTCAGAGTTATTAGACGAACAAAATCATATAATAAAATAATAAAGTAAATTGGCATAAACATTGGAGTAATTTGACTATTTTCATATGCTTGTTTTCATTTTGTATGGTTTATGCTGTTTCGACCTAATAAACAGATATACATGTATATATATATATATATATATATATAGTATATATATATATATATATATATATATATATATATATCATCTCCCTATCTTTCTCTCTGGTGTGTCGGTGTGTCAGGTGTGTCAAGTTAATTCAGGTTGAGTTAGGTGTGTCAGATGTGTCAGGTGTCAGTTATGTCATGTGTATCAGTTGTATTAGGTGTGTTAGGTGGTGTGCTAGGTGATCCAGATGTATGAGGCGAGTCAGGTGAGTCAGGTGTGTTAGGTGATTTAATCATGTCAGGTGTGTCAGATGATTCGTGTGTGCCAGGTATGTCATTAATAGTCATGTATGTTAGGTGTGTCATGCATCTGACATCCAACTCTAGAGTTAAAAGTGGCCATTTTCCCAGATGTGTGCATTTTCACACACGTGTACACCTTGCAATAGTATTAATATTATAATATATATCCAAACAAAAAATATAAAAAAATATATAAAATATAAAAAAATTCAATAATAATATTCATATTGTTTTTAATATAAAATTATTCAATATCAGGCGATATGGAAGGAAGAAAAGCCGAAACACTTCTTTAAATATATTCAATATAGCACAATTAGGAATAGAATCTGATAAAAACCGAGTTTTTTAATCTCGTAGGCGCTTTGAAATGTTTTCGAAGAAATATCAGACAAAGCAAAATTAAAAGTTCGTAATCAGAGAGATTTAAGAAATTTATTATAACAACAAAAGAATTTACAGAGAAACGCAGCCATGGTGAAAAGAACTAAATAAAAGTCCAATGTTCTCTAACCTCTATATCTGGCATCTTTACCCGCTCTTGTTCGTGCTCCCTGTTCTCCGCTATCATCCACTCCAGGCTTAGAGGTTTTGAGGGGCTTGGGAGGTCGTCTTCGATATTTCTTCTGCAAATCTGAGAGCGGTGTTATATCAGGTACTTGGAACATAGAGTCGGGAATCCTGTTGAGATCTTCGTCGTAACTTTGACTCAATCGGCTGTCTCTCTTTAGCTGAGATAGGAAGCCACTGATTTTTTCTCTTGTTTCAGACATAGAGTCGCTCAGATAAGCGTCCTCACTCATGGAGTCTCCAGTATCTACCAACATGGGCTTGTAGTCACCCGAGTCTATGTGAATGGCTTTTGCAGGGTGATAACGTTGCTTAGGCTTCTCATATTTATCTTTACGATTTTTCTCCTCTCTGCCTTTAGCCAATCGATCTTCTTCCTCCAACATTTGCTTTTTCTCTAAACCTCTGTCAATTTTCTGAGACGCCTTCTTTGAGTGATCTCCATCCTTTGTCATTCGCTGCTGACGCCTACCAATAACTCGATCACTGCTAGATTGAATATCTTCCTTCTGGTCACAGGCAACTGAATCGTCAAGACCTTCTAAAGAATTCTGTTTATACTTGTACTTATTCATTTTCTTTCTATTTATTTTATTTTGCAGTGAAAGTTCAAAATCATCATCACCGTAGTCATCAGGCATTATAGCACCATTTTGACCTAAATGTCTTTTTGCTGAGATAAATTTCATGCCAGAATTCTCCAATGGACCAGTTCTTTCGAAGGTTTCTGAAGAAGCCAGAGGACTTCCTGACATCGCTTCTTCCCACACGTCTGAAGCAATGTCAGCTCGAGGAAACCCAATAGAGACTTTCAACGTTGGCTTTCCGTCAGTACCTACCTCTCTGTCCTTCTGCTTGATTTTAGGCTTCTTAGTGGAGATAGCATCCGGTGATTTTGTAATCTTATGTATTACTTTTTTGACATCCGTTGCTCTTTTATTTATCTGCTCCACCTCCTTATCTTCAGCAGTTGGTCCTCCCCTACCATCTCGTGACCTGCCACGGGTTCTTCTAGCTCCTGGCTCTTCGTCGTATGTTTCCAGCTCTGAGTCACCAGACATCAACCCTTCCGAGGTTCTCTTTGAATCCCTCAGTGGTGTCACAGGTCGCTTTGTTCTAGCAGGTTTTACAGCCACAACAGGTTCCGTCTTCGACTGCAGCTGTTGCTGAGCTGATAACATTGATGATAGAGCGAATGCAGTAGGTGAACCAGTAATTTTTCTGGGTAAGATCAGTCCATTGGCATCTCTCATCGGCTCCTCACGACAACTGCTTAGTCTCTCCAGAGACTGTTGACTATGGGAAGGCTTGGGTCGACCATACACATCATATTCCATCGAACTATCTCCATTCAGATAGTCATGAAACGATTCATCAAAACTCTCATCACCTCCGTCATCAGTGTTAACAATGTCCTTCGCTTTTATGTGGCGCTCTTCCGGAGCTGAAATACAAACAACATACATACAAGACTACAGGGCCATGAAGCAACAGCCATTTTGTCTACGACTATAACTACTGTAAAAACATTCAGGTATTTTCAGGCAACAAAATATAACTCAGTCATAGTCAACACGTTTACATTTGCTTGGAATGCTTTCACGGCGTTAATGAATATTAAGATTTGTATGCTTATTTATGATAAGTTAAATCATGATGCGATCATATATACGAGTAAGTATACTTACTGTGTTCAATGGATATATGATACTATCATTCAATTTAAACTAAACTACGAAATTCGCCACATCTTTTTCTTAGATTCGGTACAGGTATCACAAATTTCATATGCAAACTAAAACCCATCCATTTCCTCGTAAGACACTCTTCTCAATCCGGCTAACGGATTTCACTGTAATCGAATTCACTCTCTCTTCGATCTATGTAGCTGCAAGTGTGTTGCTATGTGTTGGCGATGTTGAAGTACTTGTAGTTGTAGTTTCCACTTGAGAATAAAACTCCTTGACATCGCCTTCGGATGAGTAACTGGTAGCAAAACTTCCTCGCGTAGAACTGAATTGTTTACTCACAAAAATATTAATCGATTTTATAATATTGGATTAAATAATTACTAAACAAACTCACCTCTAGATAAGTCATCGGCTCGTAACTGAAACTTTTGTGATAGCTTGTTGTTATTACTGGCAATAGTTGAAAACTTCTGACCCTGCTCATTGACCGGAATCTCTCGGGCTGATATTGTTCTGCTCGCCGGCTTGGGCGAGTCTGGATGAACTTTGACCTCTGTAGAAGCATTGGAGGCGAATGTAGAGAGCATGACTGGCTGTATGTCTCTTTCATTGATCACTAATTCGCCGGAAACATCCGCAGATATAACCTCACCTGAGTGCTGCATGGCTTCCTGAAGGGCTTCCTCTAGAGCACTTACGTCTGGCTCAATCTTACCGAATGATTTATATGGTTTAGCGTACCCACCGAGAGGTCTTTTGGACAGTTCAACAGAAGTCTCTAATGGCAAGATATCTTCTACAGCCTCCTTTGAAGTATCTCGTTTAGGCCAGTCCGTCTTTCTCTGTCTGGATTTATCCCAACCAGGACTCTCAGTTAGACTCAATCGAGAGCCGAACTCACTATCAGACGCCTCGCTGCTGCTTTCGATACCGATGGGCCGGGCCAACATAAATTCTCTGCGCGCAGAGGCGTGGTCCTGCTTAGTGAAAGCTTTAGGGGCCACCCCAGTGACTCTCATGTTTAAGCCAAACCTTATCTCTTCTTCTGAGATGTCAAACTTGTTACTCGATGACCCTGATGTCTCATCCCTGGAGACTTTCTGCTGTGTCTCCTGATTGCTGCTTCCAGGAGATCTTGGCTCTTTCGTGTAATTCAGAATCTCTTCAGCTGCATCGCTCACAACCACTTCCATTTGCTCAATCTTACTGCCAGCATTTCTATCAATAACTTTATCAGTAGGCAGTGCCTTTGTCAACAAAGTTTCTAGTCGCTCTGTTCGGATCTCTGTGTACTCGCTAATGAACGCTACCGGAGCAGACTTTATTGACCGTGAGTCCTCTTGCGTTGTACCTTGTACTTCAGACAACAATTCTGCTGACTGCCTGCCTGATCTAGCAGCTGGCTTGGTGGATTTCTGTCCACCCTCTTTCTTTTCCTCATACACCGGACGCTGAGGAGCGCGCAGTGATGGATTCGTTCCACTTGACATATTTTCAGCGTCACTTGATGAGTAGTCTCGTGGTACAGACGGCCTTGGTGGCTTTCTTGGACCTCCTCCAGAGGATAGGGATGCTCGATCATGTACATCATCATCTTCATCTTGGGACCAGCGTTTTCTAATCCCTTCAGCCACTAGCGAGGCTCGTTGTCGGGCAGAATCCTTTAGATCGCTCAGTTCCTTTTCATATTCATCAATGTCAAATGAGGGTTCATCCTTTACCTCATCAGGTATCTTCATAACAAAGAATGGTTTTCCTTCGGCCAATTCTTCTGTTGGAACCCCTTCCAGTTGTGCCTGATATGCTTCGTATTCTTCCTGTCTCACCCGTTTTCTCTCAAGTTTTCTGGCTCTCCTTTTCTCTCTTTCTTCCTTTCTAGCACGTTCCTCATCTTCTTCCTGTTTTCTCAGATTCCTCTCCATTTCAACCAAAATCTTCTTCTCACGTTCCTTCTCCATAGCCTTTAATCTCTCCCTGCGAGCTTTTTCTTCTTGTTTCCGCTTCATCTCTATCATTGCTTCTTGGATGCTGTAGACGGGATCATCACCTCGTTTCCTTGCATCGTTAGACCCACCTTTCCTAGGACCACCTTCGTGTCTCCTAGTCTTGTTTCTCTTGTCTGCTGGAATATCTCCATAACAATCTTCTTCCTCCTCTTCTTCTTCCTCTTCCATGTCACTGCCCTGCGTGTCCTGCGTATCAACGGAGATTGTTATCGGTCCACCCTTGTACGAAACCTCTATAGTGCTTGGTTTACCAGGAACGGTGTGAACTCTTATTCCATCCTCATCCATATCTTCCACATTCTCGTATTGACTTTCTTTAGTATAGCGCCCTTCCCTTGCCTTCTTTCCCCCTACGTCTCGTGCTCTTTTGTCGCTTTTCATATTCTCCTTGTCAGCATCACGACCTGAGCGACTTTGACTTTGAGATGTATGACGTTGCCTTACGTTCTCATAAACTCTTCCTCGACCAGCAGCCTTAATATCATCGTTAGCATAATCATCGTCATAATCATCGTCATCACGATGACGCTTGCTTGGTTCCTGACTCCTCTTGTCGGCCTTATGTCTGGATGAGGATCTCCTTGAATCCATTGTTCCATCCTTCCTCGTCGAGAGACTACTATCCCGTTTAGATCTTGACGAATCGATTTTCTTCGATCCATTCACATCCACCGATCTTCCACGAGACCTGCTGCTCGACTGAGTGTCTTCTACTTTCTTAGCTCTCTTAGCTGCTTCGCGATTATTCCTGGATGACTGAGAGTCGTCGTCGCTTATACTTGGTATCTGATCTCGCTTTGACGGAGGTTTGGCAGATCTACCGGAGCTGATCCTCTCTCTTCCTGAGCGCGAGTAAAGTGGTATCTCATTCTCTCGCTCGTTTCTCGCTCCTAATCCATTCTCAGAGACTGGGCCAAGACGAGAAGCTCCAGCTCTGGCTTTGGCTAACTTCTGACGAGCTTTAGCATCGTCAGCAAATACAGACGATATAGTCGACGAGTTTGATCTCACGGAAAGGTTAGCCAGAGACATTTCAGCAGCCTGCGGGTGCAGCTTGTTCCGTAGACGTATTGAATTGTTGGGTAGAGATTCAGATAGTAATCTAGGAGGCATATGAGAAAGAAATGCTGAAGAGTTGAAATTTGGTGGCAGAGAGATATTGAGATCCTTATGGAGACTAAGCGTTGACGCATGAACAGGGGGTCTGGGATTAGTCATGGCTGTCATCAAGATTTGCTTAGTAACGGGGTCAGATTCTGGAACGAGATCTATTGGCTTTAATCGTTTATCGTTCTCAGCAAATGGATTCGCTCCAACACTAACGAGCAATTCCACAATCTTCTGATAACGATTGACCGCCGCCAGATGGAGTGCTGTCTCGCCGTGAACATTCTTATCGTTGATAGAAACCCGATATTTGACGAGAACCTTGGCTGCAGCATAGAAGAAATCTTTATCCCTCATTTTGTAGGGATGGTGCATGTTGAGCACAACACAGTGTAGCGGCGTGTTGCCGTCAGAGTCCTTGAGATTCACTGAGGCGTGGAACTGATCCAGGAGAGCTATCACTGTCTCCACGTGACCGTTCTCAGCTGCCAGATGTAGTGGAGCTTTTTCTCTTCCATCCGCGTAGCACGGTATCTGGCGGTTTATGATGCCAGCATCGCGCGCACAGAACACTTGCACTAGATGTATGTGCCCCTCACGCGCAGCTATGTGAGAGGGTATAGCACCGTGCTGACCCGGCTGGTGCACATCAGCGTCGTATTTCAGAAGAGTCTTAATGAGCTGCAGATGACCATAGAGCGTCGCGATATGCAATGCAGCATTGCCATTCTGGTCTGTACGGGAGGGATCAGCTCCCTTAGCAAGTAACATCCGAGTCATCACTCGGTCAGCTTTCTTCACGGCAATGTGCAGAGAAGTCTCGTTGTTGTGGTCAGGTATGTTGGGATCAGCATTAGAATTGAGTAGAACCTCTGCAGTGGAGTAATGACACAAATCTACACAAATGTGTAGGGCTGTCACAGTCTCTCGGCGCTTTGTTGTGTAGATCGTGTGATGTATGTAGTTAGGATCAACTCCTACGCTCATCATGTAGGCGATAATAGAAGGATCCTCCTGCCGCGCTGCCAGTATTAGTGGGCAGGCAAACTTTTTAGTTGGCCTATGACGTATATCCGTAACGCACAGAGCTGCAATTTTATGATTGGAGTGAAGGTGTTTCTCCATAATATGACGTAAGGTCTTCACGTCATTCTCACGTATTGCATTCAGAACCGCAGTTCCGTAATCCTTGACCACAGTATTTACACCCATGTTTTCAACCAGTTACTGGAATTAAATGCAAGCCTTGAATTTTATAGAAATATTTATCTGCTTTAATCTACATGATCTGCACATACGTGTATATATAACATAAATCAATTGCAAATACTTAAAATATATATTTGTTTATTTAATAAATTTTTATAGATACATAATCTGCATACATAGGAAATAGGAAGCAGAGTGGGACAGGACACATTCTAAGGGGTAAAATTTACGAAAAGAGGTCATAGAAGGCAAATTGGAAGAAAATATAGGCAGAGGCAGGCCGAGATTAAGAATGATAGATGATTTAAAGATCCAATCATATACATGTATGGACATGAAGAGGAAAGAGGAAGACATAGAAGAGAGGAGGCGCTATATACCATGTACCTGACAGTAGTTAGTGCAATGATATATATATATATATATATATATATATATATATATATATATATATAATATGTATTATATATATATGTATATATAGATATATATATATATTTTGTGTATATATATATATATATATATGTATATATATATATGTATTACGATATTTCTTGTACGATAAGCAGGAGTAGATCATGAACTACTCATGATCTATTCCTTCTTATTATAAGTTCCTAACTCTCTCATATTTCAACGCCGTCCGTCTACTCTATTGATCAATAACAGCACCATGTTGACAAAAAAGTTGATCCCATAAGAAATGTCAACACTTTACGAAGCCAAAATTAAACCTCAACCTTGGACAAATATGGCTTTTGAGATGATTTCTCATTGCCTTTTTCAGTTTCTTCATATTGACCAAATTGCTCCATATTTGATCAATACTTGAGTTTTATGTTTGCGCTATTTCTGTAGCAGTCACTGTTCAAAAACAACACAGAGACTTTTCTGACAGTTAAGAAAATGACAGCTTTTTTATCAATTAAGTAAATCCTATAAATGTCAATGAAATTAGATATTGTCTCAAATTTGATATTGGCAACGTACCTGAAAATCCAAATTTTCTTAATAATTTTTAATCAGATTAATTTTTTTTAAAATAAAAGTCTCTGTTTAGTAATCTACATATCACTCTTTAATATATATGTGCAGCCATTTAATTAAGCCCCATATTAATGTCATCAAGACGAAAATCTCAACCCGCAAATCAAAAACTTATTGGCGTACTAGAAACTTAATTTTCATCATTTTCCCTTGAATCCCAGCAAGGGAAAATACTATGATTAGATAATTTTGATGCAATATTTGAAGCCTAGGATCTCACCAGCTCACCAAACGAATGCCTTTTCTGACACTGGTTGGGATCTTAGCACTTTGTCGCTTTTACGCCACTTGCAGTCCACGGTTGGTCTATTCTTCTGCAACTCGGACAAAATACAGGTAAACATGAGCAATAGTCAAACACACAATGTCAGAGTCCAGAGGCCAATGTTTTACCGCTGTTGCTACAACTACAGTAACTGCTTGTTTTACTCCTTCACGAATTTTATATAACTATGTTTCTATTCTATAATATAATAATACCAAAATTCTCTATGTTCCTTGTAGAATTTGGTTATATTTTATACATGTAGCCTATATATTGATATAAGCGAACTTCTCGCTTATGGACAAAACAATCGTTTTCAAGATTGACAAAACCGTCAAGATGTACATGTTTTGAAAACATTAAACTATTCATAAAACCTCAGATTTGTGTTATTCCAATTTGCATTTTCGTCCACGAATGTATTTATAATCTAATCACCTCAAGCTATTATATCACTTTGTGAGCTTACACATCCAGCCATCTCACCTGAGTCACCTGTGTGTACTCTGGCTGTCGGATAGGTAAATAATCCATAAACAGATAAATCAAAGTATTAATTACAATAAATTTTAATTTGATATTGAAATAAACGTGTGTAGGCTAAATAAATTAATAAGTAAATTAAAATCAAATGCTAACTTTAATAATTACGAAGATTCTGTTGTAGTTTTGATCAGCAAAACGCAGCCTCGAACGCCCCATAACATATAGGCCTACACGTACTATAAGCCCTGTCACCTTGCAGTTGACGGTAGGCTTATAAACGACCAGAATGTTATCTGTGTTGTGCGGACTATGCGCCTAGTTAAATGTTCATTGTGATTGTTATGGATTGCATTAGATTTTACCCAATAAAGTAATATCATCTATCGTGGATTCCAATAAAAGTATGAAAAGACCTCAGAAAGATAAAATATGATTTCCATCAAGTTTCATGTCAATGTGTACTTAACATTTGAAAATAGAGGTATTATATAAGTGAAATAAGTGATTTTCTTTAAATATTGACAAAATTATTAAAGTTAATATATGAAGCTATATTTTGTTAACATAATAACGAATGCTGAATTAATTTCTATGGATGAGGTCTTTAAAGTTCTGATAGTATGTAGCTGAGCTCTTGTAATGTCTGATATTTAGCAAATATTCCTAAATATTGAATATCCTTTAATCTTTATCAATACTTGTATCAATATTTCTAAAATACTGGAAATGTCTGAAGAGAAAAAAGGTAGGGTCAGACCAAGATTAGGTATGTTAGATGATTTAGAGATTTATGCATACGTGTAAATGAAGAGGAAAGCGGATTTCAGAGAAGAGTGGAAGCGTTATATACCATGGATCTGCCAGTAGGCAGTGCAGAAGATATATATATATATATATATATATATATATATTTATTTATAAGATCAAAGTCTAACATCAAGCCATTGCTTATTAAGTGTAGTGGTGCCGCTGCTTAATTCGTTTATAGGAGCGAGGTCTACTATACTATTATAGGAAGCTTATTGAAATTCATGATAACTGGATAGATAGCTATTAGTAATTACGAATTAGTATCTAATTTGTATAATTAGATAGGCATATATTAATTGAAAATGATATCATGTGTATGATGTATGTATATATATATATATATATATATATATATATATATATATATATATATATATATATATATATAAGTGTAATGGTGCCACTGTTTAATTCGTTTATAGGAGCGAGGTCAACTATACTATTATAGGAACCTTATATATGATGTAAACATAACGCCACACTGGGACAGGAAGCACAGATTGCTTGTTTTAAGGCCCATTTCCTCCTTCCTCTCTATGGTTATTAGTAATCGTTGCCTTTTGATGGCGCATCAATTGCAGCCGGCGCGGATTTAAGAATAACCTTCCATCACCCTGGGATTTTTTCCTTCCTAAGCAGTCAACACTCGGTCTTCCAAGGTGGTCGCCCACAAAGTACTAACCGAAGTCGATATAGCTTAACTTCGATAATTGACGCGCAACTAAACCAAGTGCGCTAATCCGCTATATATATATATATATATGATATATATATATATTATATATATAATAGATATATATATATATATATATATATATATATGCATACATGTATCTATATATATATAATGTCATTTTCAATTAATATATACCTAACTAATTATTCTATTTAGATACTAATTAGTAATTACCAATAACTATCTATACAGTTATCATGAGTTTCAATGAGCTTCCTTGAATAGACAGCGCTCCTATAATAGACATCGCTCCTATAAACGAATTTAACAGCGGCACCACTACCCTTAGTAAACAATGGCTAGTAGGCGTGGTTTACTGATATACAGGTGTGTTGGCGAGCAGGCCACTAGATCTCCTGGCCATTGTATAGCTTCTTAGCGCTTTCTATAAACATACTGTGAGAAAATTCTTCTCGGTGTGAAATCAATCAGTATGTCAGATTGTAAAGCAAAACATTGAGGACACTTGAGCTATACAAGCATAAAGAGCTTCATAAAAGCCGTCTATACATTAGAAGAGAAAGAATGCTGACTAACACAGATGTGAATAGTTGATCAACTATTATAAAGTCGCAGATAAAAATATCGTAACTACTAACAAACATTTTGTTTCTGTTTGGCCTTTCATAGTTTTCTAACCATTAAAAATCAAATAAGAATTTTACGTTTTACAGAATTGACACTAGAGAAAGAAAGAAAGAAAGACACAACGAGTGATAGAAAAAAAGAGAGTACAAGAGAGAGAGAAAAAGAGAGAGAGAGAGAGAGAGGGAAAGAGGGAGAATCCTTGACAGTGATTGGCCGTTAACCTAAAGTCGGTAACCTTAAGTCGATAACCTAAAGTCGGTGACCTAATCCAAGGTGTGTTACAGCGCCACAATTTAGTGAGCAGCCAGCAATTAAATTATCTTTTACTGATTTCACATTATTGTATATTTTCTTAGTATTTTAGTGCTGCAGAAGTTAACGGCTAAGAATTTTAATTCGTTAAATTTTAACGATTACAATTTTTAAAGGCTCATCAAAAATCTTGTTTTGCTTTTTTACATAATCGAATGCTTTACTTTAAGCCTCCGAATGTTTTCGGACGCTTAAAGTAAACAGCAATGACCGACAGCAAGTTAAAATTCAGGTCGTTTCTGGTCGGAATATGTCTGAATGTGTTGCACTTAAATTGCGTTAATTATGACGCTGAAAAAGTTTTCTGTGTGATTTACCACAAATCATTCGCTTATCACGGATCGAACACAGCGTTATAATTATGAAATGTGTGGAAAATTAATTAAAATTAACGATTAATTATAGTTAATAGCAAAAAGTTAACTCTTAAAATCTTCATCGTTAGTATCCCTAATATTTCTATCATTTTCGCCACTAGCACCCCTCACTAATCCTTCCGACACGAAATGGAAAATAATTCTTTGGGATAAACTTCTGTATTCTAAATTTTCACTATTCTTCCAATAATTGACACTTTTGAAAACTAAGTTACAATCACATTTATAAATCACAACTGAATTAAGATAGTTTTGCAAGGCATTGCAGTGTAAAAGTTTGATGTTTTGAATTTTTAGGCCCTATATTAGGCCTGTATTTCGATAATATCAATAGGCTTAAACTACCAACCTATCTGTTGAAATCAAAAATAAGCTTTTCCGCTTTTTAACCTTTCTGTGCCATTGTAGTCCTACGTTTCAGAAATTGAACAAAATTTACATCATATTTCCAGAGGGTCCTTAGATTATAATTTATCGATATAAATTTAAATTTTACAATTAAGGGAAATATATAAAAACATAGATACAACTACAGGTGCTTTTTGATAATTTCCATATTATAACCCATAAAGACCATTAAAATTATTGTCTTTGTCAAATTTCCGTTGATTTTCAAAATGATTACTATTTATAATATACCTTTTTATAGGAGGTGTTTAATGTCATCATAGGCCTATCTTAATATAAATTATATAATCAATACTATTGCCAATGATAACAAGTTAAAACAACATAAATATAACACAAATTAAAATTCCCCTAATATTAGCCCCGACTTAGATTCGTGTACAGTTCCATATCAAGAACAATGGAAAGACCTGGTTAACGAAAATTAACTAGATCTTCCCATTGTAACTTGCAATGGCAATGGGAAGAGTTGGGGTAAAATAATGTCATATTACTTCTAATTTGATAGTATCGGTATTGAAGACGGTGAATATGTCAAATTTGTCGTTTATTGCAATAGGCTAAGTACCACGTTGTACTTTAAAAGATTTTACATTTGCAGGCCTGTGCTGTTGACAGCTGTTCAAAGTTCATTTTCCATTTTTGCACTAAAAATGAAATACACCATTTTCCCAATATTTTGAAATGCTATAACTCTGCGGTTTATGATCCTTTCTATATCGACCTTCTCCAAAATGTAATATTTGTTGCGTAGATTCAGAATATGTGCTCAGAATGCATGTGAGATCTATATCTCGGCAGCAGTGGCAGCTCAAACTTAATATTTCGCTAAGGTTGATATTTACGAAAGATAGCTTTTAGACTGAATGATTCAGAAAATAAACATAATGCAAAAAACCATAACGGCACCCTGGGTCAGGAAGCACAGGTGCTTGTTAAAGGCCCAATCACTCCTTCCTCTCTAGGGTTATTAGTAATCACTTTTGACGGTTCGTCAATTGCATCCTGCGCGGATTTAAGAATAACCTTCCATCATCACAGCACAGATTGCTTGTTTTAAGGCCCATTTCCTCCTTCCTCTCTATGGTTATTAGTAATCGTTGCCTTTTGATGGCGCATCAATTGCATCCTGCGCGGATTTAAGAATAACCTTCCATCATCCTGGGATTCTTCCTTCAAGGCTGTCAAAACTCGGTATTCCAAGGTGGTCAGCCACAAAGTACTAACCGAGACCGATGTAGCGATGTAAATTCGATTTTTTACGCGCAATTCAACCAAGTGCGCTAAATCCCGCCGTCAATGCAAAATAAATGTAAGGAAGCCATTTAGATTAATAATCTGAACACAGCTTAACAACAATAAATAGGCCTACTTATCAACTTCACAAAGAGCTTACAAACAAACAGCTTACAGACAGCAAACAGTTAGCACACCATCTGTTCAATCTTGAAAAGAATTTAAGTACAACACAATTGAAGTTCAGTGATGGATAAGACTGATAAGTATCCATCGTTCAGTTCACATGGCTATTGCTAAAGGTTAGGATTGAGTCAAGCTAAAATAACATCTACAGTTAGTAACTTAAAAATCTGTAAGTGGCAGCAGTTTGAAGGATGTGGTCTTGAAGTAGAAGGATGTGGTTTTGAAGGATGTGAAGGATGTCACGCCCGTAAATTGGGTACAAAATTTATGTCATGCAGTACAAAAATTTGACTGTACTTAAATTTTTTCAAGTTTAAGCTTAAAGTTTGCTTCGAGTTCCTAGATGCTTCTGAAGGTGACAAGTGTTTTATATTTTGCGGTATGTCCAAAACTAACACTAAACTAGATTAAGCTTACTTCTTTCTTCAATTTGATCAATTTTGAGAACTGTCGAGATTCAAATTGGACTTTTTGCTAATTCCTACTTTAGCAAAGCATCAAGTTGAGCTGCTGCGGTAGCTAAGATAGGCCTATAAGCCCTACATGTCACAAGACTTCAGAGTGCATAGGCCTATTTTGAATCTACGCATAAAATAGTATTGTGGAGACGGTGTAGGCCTATATAGGTAGGTTCGCATACAGCCAAATTACAGCATATAAAGCAAGAGAAAAAAGACGAATTTTAATTTTTCATCAAATTATCCTACGATGGGATCCAGTGGCGGATCCAGAGGGGGCCCGGGCCATCCCGCCCTTAGGCCCAACGATAAAAAATGTTAAGCAATATTTTCATTGTTTCTATGAAAATTTCTAGGTGTAAATTTGTTTTAAGGGCGTTAGGGGTATTAGGGGGGGAGTACGAGAGGGAACTCGAACAGTCCCACTATCTCGAATTTTTTCAAATATGGGCCCTACTAGGGGCCTGTATAATGGAAGGGGGCCCGAAAAATGTTGACAGTTTCACTAACTCTCAATTTTCACTTTAACAACTGTATAAGAGAAAAAAGGATGTAAGTAAAAAATGTTAACTCTGTCCCAGAGCAGTGGTGCAAACAGCCTTGGCAGGGATCTAACAGCCTTGGCTGGGATCGAGGGCTTAAGCCCCCCCCCACCTTCCGCCAAAATTAGGTCACTTTTGCAGTTGGTCCTGATCCGCTAAGTTTCTTCAGAGGTGAAAAAAATTAACCTACTTTTTCCCTAAACAAATGTAGTATTTTAGGCATTTTAGGCATTCCTCTCACTTTAGTACGGGTATGAGTGGGGGGGGGGGATAAGCCCTCGATCCCAGCCAAGGCTGTTTGCACCACTGCTCTGGGACAGAGTTAACATTTTTTACTTACATCCTTTTTTCTCTTATAAGATACGAGGATACACACACTCCATAAGCCGAGCGCAGTATGCTAAAATGTTGAGCCCCCCCCCCACACACACAGCATTTTTTCTGGTTGCGTCACATGTCCCAAAGAAGGCTGGGTGTAAGCAACAAATTTGTACACTCTCCAAAAAAAAGTTTCGGGCCCCCCTTAAAAAATTCATGGATCCGCCTCTGGTTGGGATCACAGTAATATAGGTCTGCAATCAATCGACTGATTCACTTGAAATTACAAATCTAGTCTTATGACCTAGGTCTACTTTATACTACACAATTAAACTACATTTTAAACCTGAGAATCACCTGGGAAGTATTTGATGATGTGACATGGAATATGGAATAGTTGATAAGGAATGACCCTGGTAACTTTATTATGGATCGGCTGATTAACCTTATTATCCCCTTGTTCCACTTATGGAGCATGCAAATAACACTGACATTTTTGAAGATATACTTAATGCTTATAAGTTATAAAGTTTGGTAGTACTGTAAAGATTCTAAAGAATTACTGTCGTAAAATTTAAAGAGTTTCGTGCATCCCTTCAAGGTTCAGGAAATAAAACCAGCCAACAGTCATCAGCCCTAATTGATTAATTAATTATTACTAGGAGCCTATTCAAAAGTGTAGGAGTTACATAAACTCTGTACAATTGGCCCTATATATGAAAAATTCATAATTAGGCCTATATATATTTGTTAAACGAAGTTATTTAAAAAAATATACGATATCGTCAATTCTACTTAGTGAATTGCGTATTAAGTCTCCTTCTAGATTCCAATTGCTTGAAGAAGAGTTGAACCAGAAGCATTATAATTTAAGGATTGATAGAGCCACTTCAAAGTCAGAAAAGGCTTATCAAGATTTAACCTATAGCACCCTAGCTCGACACTCCTTTAATAGGGTTTCGTACTGACTGAGTTTAATTATAGTATAAAACAATTGTGAAAAGTCTTTAGTAAGCTAGCTGGTCAAATTGAAGGGAAGCCTCAATGAAATAGCCTAATTTACCATTCATCGTCACAAAATGGCCTTAGCTACGTAGTCTGTTTATGAATTTCAACTGGAAGTAGGTAGTTTGTCAAATTGAGCTGAGCAAATCATATTTCTATAAATGTTATCATCAGTTCGCCAGATGTCACTAACAGTTCTTCAGTTTTGGCGAGTAACTTTAGTACTGTCATTAACGTTAGTAGTACTGAGTAGCATCTTGAGAAATGTACTAAATAGGCTATAGAAAATTGGTCAACTAAATTAAACTGATTAAACTCAACTGTTTTATCCGTCATCGCCACTGGCTGGAGCCAGTGATGATGTCGGTAAGATATTTGACGGCGGATTAGTGAGATTCAAATCATGCGCTCTCCCGTCACTGACATCGCTTTCGAGTGAGGAAATTGACGTTAACATTAGCTTTACCAGCTTTTTTAATTAACTTAAACTCAACTCAATTGTTCAACTAAATTGTTCAACTCAACTAAATTGTTGAACTAAATTGGCTATAGAAAATTGTGGAAATTTACATTTCATTCATTTTTATGATTTTTAGTACACAAAATCCAAAAAACTTTAGATTGTGCAACAAAAACCAATACTGGTTAGAGCTTGGTGGTGTGTCACCGTGTGTATTCGTCAATGGACTACGGTTAATAATTAAATTCTTGCGACTTTCCTCACAGTCTGATCTCATGATATTAGGAAAATATAGTTTAAATAGTTTAATAGTTAAAATGTTTTTTTATAGTTTAAATGTACATATTCATACTCAAAGCCTGATTTCATGTTCAGAAAGAGCACTCCTTAGATCAACAAGTTAATCTCTTCATAAAGTCTATGCCTTATCCATATCTTTATAATATGTAGGTGGCTTATGAGGTGGATTCCCATTACCTTCCTCTGTCGCCTTTTACGACACGTGCAATTAATGGTTGTTCTATTCTTCAGAGTACCTGACACAGCACGGAAAGTATAGGCGGACAGTAGGCTAATAAAAGACTAAAATTGAATTAATATCTAGATGACTTTGTTTAGACACTATTCTGGAATAATCCAGTGACGCTGAGACAGGCGCAAAACATGGATGCAATCATGAGTGGAGTCCTGGTGGGGATGTCCGGGGGTCGGACCCCACAAAAAATTTGTGGACAGGGGTCAGAGGATTTTATGACTCTCAAAAGATTATTAACCATTTCTATCAATCAAACAATAAAAATTTAAAGCCCGGTTCCTCGCCATAAGCAATATCAGGGATGTCCCTTATAAACTCTGAAACAGTTTCTTAAAAAGGCACACAAGAGAGACTGCTACACCAGATTGCGAATCAATTAGCGAGCTGATGTAAGATTTTATCGAATCTTTAGGCCTAATGAATTTGCAGCAGAATTAATAAGAACTGGCACATGTGCCACTGCAGAAATAAACTCTGTAACTAACATCAACACGTATACGTATAGTTTGATGTTTATATGTGACTCACGTAATATACAGATGTTAGGTACCATTAGGCGCAGCGAGGCTGTTATCAGCGACCAGCACCAGTCCTCTGTGCGTGCTGTCTACAGCTTAATCAGGGATTCCATTTTTATCTCATGTGTTTGCTTGGCGTGGACTTAATTCAGCGACCTTTGCAGTCTGCCACTAGACAACTGTCAACCCTCAATCTATTGAAAATCGGTTCAAAAAAGTGTTCTTTTTTATAGTAACAAAATGTCGAAAATATAATGCATGATATACATGTACATGTAAAAACTTTGCATGGTGTCATGGGTGATGTAAGCGTACTTGTGCAATTTTGGTATGTACGCAAAAGAGATCAAAGCCTATGCAATGCATTATTCTTGCGATCCATAAATTAGTTACTTCAAATATTGAAGCAAATTGCTATTTACAAGAAAAACCTAGCATAATGAGTAGTAGGGCGGTAGATCGAATATCCCTAATTTGACCCCTTCCTCTAGGGGGTTCTCACCAAATGATTCATTCCAAATAAATAAGTAAACTATTTCATTCTTACTAATTAATTATTTGACTAATTAGGCCAAAGTTGCAGAAAAACTCAATAAAATGCGAGTTAACTTGCGTCAATCATTCATTCACACAAAAGTTTTCAACTTAATCGACATGGCTGCTATTCAAGTAAGTTATTATTTTATAAATTTTTGCCTATACTGTATTAATTTATTGTAATTATTTTACGAGTTGCAGAACTTGTATAAATATCTTAGCTGTACTTAATAGATTTTATCTCTGTAATAATATTTTTGCTGTGTTTTAGAAACTAGAGTTGGGTAACAATCGCTTTGTTACAGTAACAACCTATTATGAGAAAAAGTATGTGCACATCAGAGAACAAGATGCTATTTAAGGTTTCCCCACCAGCGTCGGAGTAGCTCTAACTCCATCGCGTTTCGCCATCCTATCGATGATATCGGATGAAGTTAGTGAAAAGCTGGAGGCTCTAACGAAACCACAAGAGTTCGAGTACAAGGTTCACATCGGTGGAGGAATCTACTGCGTCGTCAGCTCGGGATGCTACGCAGTTAATCTACGTTGATACTATGTGCCTGAGGACAAAATGCATCCTATACCTACCAAGAAGGGAATCTCGCTTCGACCGACCGAATGGAGACATCTAATGGATCATCTCAAGGCCATCAGAGCACAATATGCCGAATTGACTAATGCCAAACCGTGCGGATTTAATAGTTCGCACAATAATCAAATGGCAGCTTTTTCCTTTTTCGAATGCTACCCTTTCGGAGCAATCAGTGTTTATTCCTAGACTTTAATTCTTTAATTTGATATTTTTAATATTATTGAATAAAAGAACAACAAATATGATTCTGTGTTTCGTTTATTATAGATTCTCACAAACAAATTTATGTACGATAGTATCGTTTAACATAGTGTCATTCGAAAAGCAATTTACAATAGAGTTCAAACTATAATCGAGTTTTTTAAACAAGCAATAAAATACACAATAATGTCCGCAGAATCTGCTGAGCACACTCTGCAATTGTTCTTCGTTGAAGGTATAATTGCTACAATTCAATTCCAAAAAATTACGAAAAATTGGACGAGGCGGCTCACCAAATGAATCAAAATATTCTCAAATTCCATCACTATTAAGACACATAGCTATCCAGTGCTCGCCGGGTCTGTTATGCGGATCGGTGTTGCAAACTAGCAGCAAGGGTCTCCTTGCAGGTATGCGTCGAGGTAGTCTATCGACAGCAAATATTCCCATCAATAGTCCCCGACATCTTCTCAACAGATGACGTAGAATATCTCTAGTGTGTTCATGTTTTCAGTTACTGTAGTCGAATATCACGTTGCGTGATCTATCAATCTCGAGCACTTTTTCAAATTCAGCGTAGACAACCACGTTGATGGTTGTTGGTAGAGCCACGCTAAATTTCATATCAACTCTCACGTTCCCTTCTTTGATGATATTAAAGTGATCGTCTTCACCTAGATCAGGTGTTAGATCGTAAGCGTACAGAGTGTAGCCCTTATCGTAGTCTTCCCTGTGAATCTGATTACCTTCGTTGCTAAACTGTTTTCCAGTGGCAGTAAACAGAGTCATGTAGGTATTTATATACTGATTATTAGCAAAGTTCGGCTCCAGCGGTGTGATGCTCTGCTGCTGTCCATCCACATAAACTTTCAGTTGCGACAGATTGCATTGACAAGGCGGTAGGATGGAAAACACGCGCTCTCTTCCGTTCGACTTCGTTAGGAGTCTCGTTATCCGCAGCTCTCTTTTGAGTTACGGAGCTTTCTCCATCCGCAGCTCTCGCCTGGGTCTCGGGTCACTCTTCACCCGCAGTTTGAGCCATGGCTTTCTCACGCTCCTATTTTAAAGAAGTTAATTACTTTAATTGTTACTAAAGATCAGTTAATAAGGTGGATCTTTATCATTTTAATGCTATATGATAACTAACAGTGGAAATAGTCATTAATATATATCGCAATACAATATAAGGTAATTAATCTATTGAAATCTGGATAAAATTTTGATGAATGCAATGGAAATCTACTTTTACAGATGCAAAAAGGATAAAATTAACTTGGACTATTTAATATCAACCATGGATGATATAATAAAGGTTTAACGTTTGCTTCCTCTGCTATGTAGGATAAATACTGGATAAAATATATCCTCAATATATTTCAACCAATTCATAATTATTTAACAAACTGCTATTTAAAAGAATTAGAAATTCTTTAAGTTAAAAAATGATTAATAATTTATTGTCAATTAAATTTTAAATTCATTGAAAAGTATATTTAAAAATTCTACATACCTCTTCGTAACGATTGAGAACAGCCATGAACTTTTCGAAAGCAGCCACGTCATCAGCAGACAGATACGTAGACATAATGCTAAGTTAGTTTCACTACTACAGTAGATAGAGAATCTCTAGAAGGTAACTTTGCGAATGACCTCTACTTAAAATGTTTGTGGTTTTTATGAAGTGGGCAGGGAGCCATCGGGTTTATATCAAACAAATTTATGAACAATAAGATTAAGTGCTACAGTCATTTGATCTACTGAGCGCTCTGATTCTTCGTGTCAATTAGAATTTAGAAATTAGAGGATGTATTTTCATCGAGTACAAAAGTATGAGGGTGTGTTTAACTAATCAACTAAACTAATTATCTAGTACAACATTATGAGAGCGTGTTTTAATCTAGTTTAAAATTACAAGGATGTGTTTAAATCAACTAAAATATTATTACAAAGGAAGCAAATTATTTCGGACAGTTAAATTATTTATACAAGTTCTGCAACTCGTAAAGTAATAATTGCAATAAAATAATGCAGTAAAGGCAAAAGTTAAAAAATAATAAACAATTTGAATATCGCCAATGACGATTAGGTTGAAAACGTTTGGGTGAATGAATGATTGATGAAAGTTATTCGCATTTTATTCAGATTTTCAGTAAATTTGACCTAATTAGTCGGGATGAAATACTATACTAAAGTATTTATAATATTTAGAGTGAATCATCTGGTGTGAACCCCCTGCTTCTCTTAATAACAATGAATCACTTAGTTTGTCAAAAATAGTTTGATCTACTTACAATTACTCTACTGAAACTTCGGGCTAATTAGTAACATCCACTTACGTGTTCACATCGGCCTAATTAGTAACATCTGGTTGACACATGATTTACTACGAGTGGACAATCGCTTTACTGATTGCTCGGGCTAATTAGTAACATCCATTTAAGTGTACACGTGACGCATGCATCCACTAATACTTCGGGCTAATAAGTACGGGCAAGCAAGTATGTCGGCGGATTAACTAGGTCAGCGCGTGACGCCCTAATGCACTTAGAGAAAGGGGTCAAATTAGGGATATTCGACCTACTTCCCTACTACTAGTAGTATGGTAATACCCATATATCCCTAATTTAACCCCATCCCTTTAGTACATTATGAGTCACGAGGTGTCCCAGATAATCTAGGTTAATCCGCCCACACTTTCAAGGCTAAGTGCTCGAGGTACTAATTAGTCCGAAGTGGATGCCTACGTCATGTGAGCACTTAGCACTAATTAGCCCGAGTTGAGCGATTGTCCTCACATACTACGTCATGTGACAACCAGATGTTACTAATTAGCCCGATGTGAACACTTATGTGGGTGTTACTAATTAGCCTTAAATATCAGTAGAGCAGTTGTAAGTAGCTCAAACTATTTTTTGTCTAACTAAATGATTCATTGTTAATAAGAGGAGCAGGGGGTTCTCACCAGATGATTCACTATAATATAATAAATAATTAAACTATTTCCTCCTGACTAATTATTACAAAGTGGTGCATCTCGCTAATTTCGTCATGTGAACAAGCATGCGTGAAAAAGTGTGGGGCCTCATAAATTTAAAATTTTCTAATGTATTTGCTCCATCTTATATTTCTGCATTGAATGTAAAACAAGCATATGATATTGGCAAACAGTGAATTGCAAAGATGTCAATTTCGTCGAATGTAGAGGCTTCGTCAGCGCGTCGGCAGCGCAGTCGGCAGCGGCTTAGGGCAGCGAGGGAATTCGGAGGCATCCGCATACGAGATAAAATAAAATTATAATAACGCAAGTGATGAAATTAATAGCGTTCTGTACTTTAAATTATTTTTCCTCTCGCCGTACATCTAGCTTACTATTGCTATATTTATTGCATTAGTTGACTCTTACATCGTGTGTAGTGAACGTCTTTGCTATTCTTCAGCGGTCCTAACACACACACACACACACACACATACACACACAAGCACACACACACACACGCACACACACACACACACACACGCACACACCAGGTAATTAATGATCAGTAAATACTTAATTTCTACGTTAAATATTTAATCCATAAAGATTAAGTAAAAATAGTAGCAGATTTATATAATCTCTGTAACACAACACCTTTATAACTGCCAAAATTTAAATACTTTGCATTGAAAAATGACAAATGACTGAGCCGACGCTTGACATTAAGACAACTTGAAGTCGTATCTAGACAACTTGAGGTCGCATCCAGACAACTTGAGGTCGTATCAAGACAACTTGAGGTCGTATCAAGACAACTTGAGGTCGAATCAAGACAACTTGAGGTCGTATCTAGACAACTTGAGGTCGTATCTAGACAACTTGAGGTCGTATCTAGACAACTATAGGTCGTATCTAGACAACTCGAGGTCGTAGTTTAACAACTCTAAGTCGATTCCAGAGAACTCGTGGGAGGCTGCAATTCACTCAGGTAATAACGATATTCACATGACACACGTCCTTGACTTCCTTACTAAGTAAGGTTGTTTTTATAAATTATGTTTTATTTATTTCATAGCTTAGTGGGTTACAGCTGTGCAATATACATTTATTCAACACAATGTTGAATATGTAGCATATCGAAGACTCGAGGGGATGAGATTAAGTGAACATGCATTAAGCGAATCAATCACTTCAGTCTCTCTCTCTCTCTCTCTCTCTCTCTCTCTCTCTCTCTCTCTCTCTCTCTCTGCTCACGGTTTCAATTATAAGCATGCATCATTTATAGATAAGCTCAAAAGACTTAAGATAAAAAGGCCATGATAAATACTTTAGAATCACGTGACAATATATTTCAACCGTTCTACCAAAAATAGATTAATTTTAAATTAAGATCACCAGATATTGAATAGTTTTTTTTATTCGACAGAAAATAGAGAACTGGTGAAAATATTTTGAAATAAAATACGATCTCAACTGTTATGCATATGAATCTTTCCCTTAAAACTACGTATATTCTATTATTCATCTAACTTTATCATCGTATATGCTCTTTTAAAAAAGCATGAATATGTACATTGACTCTTTCGCGGATTAAATGGTAATTAATCCATCTAACTGAAAAAGGCAACGGGAAACCACCTCAGAAGACATACTTTTTTCAAGCTATAGGCTACTTAAGGTATGGATAAATCATAGACTTTGTGAAGGGATTAACTTGTTGATCTGAGGAGTACTCGTATGAATCTGGAAAGCAGACTTTGAGTAAGAATATGGACCAGGCACTTGGCAGTGCACTGAAAGAGATATATAGAGATATACACATTTGCACTATGTTTTTTATAACTGATACCTCATATATTTAACAATAAAATCGTAAGGAGTTGACCGTAGAAATTTCCAGTACTTGATCAGCAGCCAATTCTATCAAGCATAGATAAATCTCGTTTGAATATCTTCAACAATGTGAAAGTTCCAGATTTTGCGAATAGGAGTGGGGTCAGATAAGAAATATCCGATACAGGAATACGGGCGTATTACATGCAGCCTAAAATTATCTCTATTAAAATGAAAACGAACACGTTACACAAAATTTCAGCTAATACTGTTTTGAAGAGCAATCATTTCTTTTAAAACGATGCATATACTTGCTCATATGTACTTAATTGACAAAGTTATTGCGCTCTAATTGTCTCACGGCAGCTAAGCACTCGCCGCCTTGCACACGTCATCCTAATGGCTCTCAGCGCGTGATAGCAGCTGTAGCCAGACATATATTGCATGCATTCAGCTAGTTCCGATCTGTTAACTAAGTTCATTTTAATTTCTATGTCAATATCGGTATCTACCCGTACTAAATACTATTATCAATACAGCAAAAGGTCTAACGTCTGTTAACAAGTACTAAAAATGTGTACTTTGGAAATACATATACAGTATAAAAAATTATAAAACACCACAAGTGCATTGAAAAGAAGCAATGCTATTTCTAATGAGAAAGATTCGGGATATGTGATAGACATCATATGATAGACTATTCATCAATTAGCTTTCACTTCTATGATATAGCGGTCGTAATGTAACTCGCTTAAACTCTCCAGCAGCTCAATCAAGTGAAAGAGCCAAGGTACATATTCATAACCAGAGCCTTCCTTCAGACTCAATAGTACTCATTCCATAGTGAAACGAGATAATCCCTTTAATAAAGATAATTCCTTTAATCTTTGCGTTATCCATATCGAATGCAATGTCAAGAGAAAGTAATGAGTTATGAAAATATTTTGAACTGTCATCCTTAGTTCTTGCTTAGTTGACACTTATAGACGTGTAGTTTACGATTGAAGCGGAGAGAATAATTTTAGATATATACTCAAATATTTTATCAACGCTATGACGCTTTTTTAAAAGAGCATATACGATGATAAAGTTAGATGAATAATAGAATATACGTAGTCATAAAGGAAAAGATTCATATGCATAACAGTTGAAATAGTACTTTATTTCATAATATTTTCACCAGTCCTCTATTTTCTGTCGAATAAAAAAAAAAATTCAATATCTGGTGATCTTAATTTAAAATTAATCCATTTATGGTAGAACGGTTAAAATATATTGTCACGTGATTCTAAAATATTTATCATGGGCTTTTTATCTTAAGTCTTTTGAGCTTATCTATAAATGATGCATGCTTATAATTGAAACCGTGAGCAGAGAGAGAGAGAGAGAGAGAGACTGAAGTGATTGATTCGCTTTATGCATGTTCACTTAATCTCATCCCCTCGAGTTTTCGATATGCTACATATTCAACATTGTGTTGAATAAATGTATTTGTAAAAATCATATGAAATAAAATAAAAAGTTATTTATTATAACCATATAATAAAAATGCATTTTTATGAAATGCACTTAGTTTAATATTCTAGTTCTCTATGATCGTACATATTAGAGATGCACAGCTGTAACCCACTAAGCTATGAAATAACTAAAACATAATTTATAAAAACAACCTTACTTAGTAAGGAAGTCAAGGACGTGGGTCATGTGAATATCGTTATTACCTGAGTGAATTGCAGCCTCCCACGAGTTCTCTGGAATCGACTTAGAGTTGTTAAACTACGACCTCTAGTTGTCTAGATACAACCTATAGTTGTCTAGATACGACCTCAAGTTGTCTTGATACGACCTCAAGTTGTCTAGATACGACCTCAAGTTGTCTTGATTCGACCTCAAGTTGTCTTGATACGACCTCAAGTTGTCTTGATACGACCTCAAGTTGTCTGGATGCGACCTCAAGTTGTCTAGATACGACCTCAAGTTGTCTTAATGTCAAGCGTCGGCTCAGTCATTTGTCATTTTTCAATGCAAAGTATTTAAATTTTGGCAGTTATAAAGGTGTTGTGTTACAGAGATTATATAAATCTGCTACTATTTTTACTTAATCTTTATGGATTAAATATTTAACGTAGAAATTAAGTATTTACTGATCATTAATTACCTGGTGTGTGCGTGTGTGTGTGTGTGCGTGTGTGTGTGTGTGTGCGTGTGTGTGTATGTGTGTGTGTATGTGTGTGTGTGTGTGTTAGGACCGCTGAAGAATAGCAATGACGTTCACTACACACGATGTAAGAGTCAACTAATGCAATAAATATAGCAATAGTAAGCTAGATGTACGGCGAGAGGAAAAATAATTTAAAGTACAGAACGCTATTAATTTCATCACTTGCGTTATTATAATTTTATTTTATCTCGTATGCGGACGCCTCCGAATTCCCTCGCTGCCCTAAGCCGCTGCCGACTGCGCTGCCGACGCGCTGACGAAGCCTCTACATTCAACGAAATTGACATCTTTGCAATTCACTGTTTGCGAATATCATATGCTTGTTTTACATTCAATGCAGAAATATAAGATGGAGCAAATACATTAGAAAATTTTAAATTTATGAGGCCCCACACTTTTTCACGCATGCTTGTTCACATGACGTAATTAGCGAGATGCACCACTTTGTAATAATTAGTCAGGAGGAAATAGTTTAATTATTTATTATATTATAGTGAATCATCTGGTGAGAACCCCCTGCTCCTCTTATTAACAATGAATCATTTAGTTAGACAAAAAATAGTTTGAGCTACTTACAACTGCTCTACTGATATTTAAGGCTAATTAGTAACACCCACATAAGTGTTCACATCGGGCTAATTAGTAACATCTGGTTGTCACATGACGTAGTATGTGAGGACAATCGCTCAACTCGGGCTAATTAGTGCTAAGTGCTCACATGACGTAGGCATCCACTTCGGACTAATTAGTACCTCGAGCACTTAGCCTTGAAAGTGTGGGCGGATTAACCTAGATTATCTGGGACACCTCGTACTAAAGGGATGGGGTCAAATTAGGGATATACGGGTATTAACATACTACTACTAAAATTTTCTCTCTCTCTCTCGTGTGTTCTGTTTAGTAGCAGGTCTAATGAACATATTCACATTTACTGTCTGCTGTCACGTTCCATAAGGAACACTCCAAAGATAAAAACAATTAGATCATTTCAAAACAACTGCCATTAGAGTACTACTGTCAGCAATTACGTCAATGAGCACTGTTCAACAAAATCCAAGCCGACGAGCAAAAGCTGCTCAGAAAACGCTGGAAGTTCCAATATGCAGACAACCAGTCTAAAGGATCCACATTTTCATCTTTAATGTAGTATAGAGATTTTAATATTATCGTTTCTGAAATGGCTTCCCTAGGTGTTACTCCGTAATTGCTACGTCGCCTCTCACGAAATTTGAAATTTACGGTTTTCTATTCTTCAGTGGTCCCATCGGAAAATTTCGAATAATAATGTTCTTAGCAAGTTAGTATGCTAAAAACTTAAGATGACATAGCAAATGCATAGAAAACATGTTACATATAGCTCACTTGATTATGATAAATTCTGACATTAAATTCATTTAGCCATTTCTTTCAAATTTTCAGTATAGAGGAAGATTATAATTAATAAACTCTTCAAGAAACGAAACTGAAGAACTACTGAAGTTAATACTATTGCATACAAAGGCAACTGTTTATGATATATATAGTTTCACAACGAGTGGTAAATTATAATCAAAGTCTCAAGAAATTATGATATACCGTAACGTAAACATCAGTTCTTAGATTACATTAATCATTTTATAATTCTGTGAATATCCTCTCATAACATTATTATTCATAGGCTCAATTGTTGCATTAACAGCCTCTAATAGCGCACATTGCATCTAACGAGAATTGAATCTTCTAATAGAATGGATTCATTGATTGAGCATTTAATCAGATCTTAGAATCATTATGACATCGCAATCAATTAAACTTCATCCGTTTTATTCAACAATGCTTTTTTCAAGATTTCGTTAGCTGTCGTGTGAATATATACAGAAATTACATATAAGTTGGAAGCTGGTATTATTTTGTATTTGGAAAGTTAAATTTAGTCATATAGGCAAAACAGTTTTCCATATTTCATGAATTCACTGAAACAACAATACCAATATTAGTAATGCAAAATAATAAAAGGAAATCAATAATAAAACAATAATAATCTCACTTAGTGTACTGCCCACTGGCAGGTCCAAGGTATATAACGCCTCCACTCTTTTATGTCTTCCGTCTTCCTTTTCACAACGTATAACATAACGCTGGGTCATGAAGCACAAATACTTGTTTAAGACCATTTCCTCCTTCCTCTCCATGGTTATTTGTTATGGTTGCATTTTGATGGCGCATCATTAGAGGCCGGCGCCGATTTAAGAATAACCTTCCAGCACTCTGGGATTTTTTCTTTCAAAGCCGTCAACACTCGGTTTCCAAGGTGGTCACCCGACCATGTACTAACCGAGACCGATGGAACTTAATTTCGATTATTGGAGCGCAATAAAATCAAGTGCGCTAAATCACGCCGTAGTGCGCTAAATTCCGCCGTTAAAAGTGACAGCGTAGAAACGCTGTCATTTTGTTACCACTGAATATTTTGTCACCAAACTGGCAGGATAAATGCGGAAATTCCCACACTATAATTTTCGAAAATTGTGTGTATATATTTTGAATTATTTTGAAGATTTCGCTAGGGGAATATATTTTGCCCCAGTCTGTAGATGTTTATTTCACTATTTTCATTTCAATCTTTTTATAATTATTTTTTATGTGTTATGTTACCTTAACTATTAAACTTTTTTCTCTTTTATTATTAAAATTGTATATTATTTTTCTAAGCTGATGTATTATGTTAATATACAGTGAAATAAAAATATATATGAATGTCAATTAATCAATTACTAAAGTATTTAGTTTATTTGTTACCTAAGTAGTCATATAGAAGTATACTAAAATCCAATCAATCTATCAATATCAGTATGAATTTAACGTCCGGTTGCTCACCAAAAGGCAAGGTCTGAAGATCAGGGACGTCTACTTATGCCTAAGAGTAAGATTTGTGCATACGTGCAAAGAAACGTGAGTTAATAACTGGAGATTATTACTAATAATTGTAATGAATCAGTTACATCAGTAGGGGAACAGATGTACTTAGCCTTCAGTTTTGACTGAAAGGAATATAGAGATTAAATAATGAACTTAGTAGAACTTCAGACAAAACGAAAGATCATTGATGGAGTAAAAAATTTGAGGAATTTCAAGAAAATATGATAAAATTGGCAGTCTGTCCTATTGTCCTAGGAAGTCGGGCAATGGACAAGAACCGATAGGAAAATAAAGGAGATGCAAAGAACATTAAAATAAATGGCGGAAGATGGGGAATTGAATAGAGAGAGACGTTGGATGAGAATGAGTTCAGAAATGAAGGAGAGGAGAGGAATTGTAAGATAAGGCTGAGAACCCAGTTCAGAAGGATTTTAAACTCGATGAAGATAATGTAATAGGAAATGACAAAATGGGACCTGATATAATGAAAGAGGAAACTTATTTTGCAATTAATGGCATGAAGCGAGGAAAGACAGCAGGGATATCAATAAATCAATCAATAAGATTTAACATCCGGTTCCTCGCCATAAGGCAATGTCAGGGATGTCTCTTGCAGACATTACACAAACAGGAATCAAAGCAGCACACGGTATAAAGTATGATATTATAGCAGAATATTTGAAAATGTTGAAGGGAGAAAGACTCAATATTGTAGTGGAAGTATGTATAGAAGTGTACAAGGCAGGTATTTGACCAGACGATATTACCAAGTTGGTGATGTGGTGATGATCCCAATCTCCAAAAATGCCAATGCTTTGGAATAGTAGGATTAGAGAACTACAATTTTAATACTTCACGCTTGGTCAATATGTGATCAGTTAAAATTCTCAATTTTATCACACAAGCAGTTTTCTTGAATTTTGTTTCTTTGCCAATATGACTTAAATTTTGTCAAAAAAAATTTAAAGTTCTGAATTACTTAGAAGTTATATACTTTTATGGTTCTAGAGAGCATCCTCAACTGCAAGCAATTTAATTTTGTTCATTTGCTATCCAAATTTTTATATTGCTCATTTTCGATTGATTGATTGACAGAAATCCAAGAATACAAACTATTTCCTGTTCAGCTTCTATCTTCTGCGTCTCATTTAAAAACCTATCTGCTCCACAAAGCCAGAAACGGTGCTCTGAAAGGAACGTTATGTAACTTCTCAATTACTTTTGTTTGAACTGCGGTGGGTATTTGATATTGCGTCGGGCAATAATAGCCCAGGGCGAGTAAATAACGGTCCGCCCCTAATCTGTATCAGTGAGATCCGGAGCATGGCCATTGACATCCTTCAAAGGAATAGGAAAACTATATATATATATATAATGTATTTATACACACACACACACACACACACACACACACACATATATATATATATATATATATATATATTTATATTTATACTTTGACCTTCAAATTCCCATAAACGAAAACAAAAATTGAAAATCCGAGATAGCCATTTGCTAAAGGTAACACAATTTTGTAGCTCAGGCTTTCCTTGAATTTGAAACTTTGCAAATGACCTGAAAAAGAAATAATAAAATTACGGTGTATATATCAGGCATCTGGGAAAACATGATATGGGCGACAAAACGTTATTTTCAATCCCTGATCAAAATAAAGGCTATATCAGTTCAATTTTAAACCACGAGATGTGCAATATTATGGACTAACTACTGCCAAATTTTCCTTGTGTTCATATTTGAAACCTCGGAGAAATTCAAGTTCAAATTAATATATGCAATGTACACGTAGATCAGATTCATCTATTCATGCCAGCTTTGTCCAACGCACACTCGAGATGGCGTAGCTACCAACAAGCCTGTTTCATTCTATCCAATCATAGTTCATCTTACATTGACTTTTGAACGTTACTGAGCCGTTCCTCAGTTTCAATCCTAACATATTCAACATAGTTGATAACATATTCAACATAGTTGATAACATATTCAACATAGTTGATAACATATTCAACATAGTTGATAACATATTCAACATAGTTGATAACATATTCAACATAGTTGATAACATATTCAACATAGTTGATAACATATTCAACATAGTTTATAACATATTCAACATAGTTGATAACATATTCAACATAGTTGATAACATATTCAACATAGTTGATAACATATTCAACATAGTTGATAACATATTCAACATAGTTGATAACATATTCAACATAGTTGATAACATATTCAATATAGTTGATATTTCATGAATTACACAAATATTGTCCAGATAGCAAAGCGAATTGTAACTACAATATAGTCTGTATGCACTGCTGTCATACAATATTAAGTTATTAATTGCATACTTTAGTTTAGCACTTATCATTATTAGAGATGATAGGCCTACAGATTACAGTAGGGCCTATTGTTTGTGACAGTTTCTATTGAGGGGTCCATTAGGGGAGGGGAAGGGAGGTTTAAGCTGTGCGATTTTGAAACTCTGCTAACGATCACTGTCGTCTCCAGTACTGTGGAGGTAAGAGGAGGAACGTAAATATGAATGAGGGTGAATGTCTCAATAGCGCAATGGTTAGAGGTGCAGATAACGTCATGAAGTTTTAAAATGACAGACCCTAGGGTGAATTGAATCCTCGTGGGTTCGAATCCCAGCCGCGCTGATCTGAGAGTAAAATCTCTGGCATTCACTGGACTGGCTACACGGAAAATGGACAAAATTGCCTAACGGATTAAACATGTGGTATTAAAAGTGATAGAAATCAACATAGTTGATCATTTCACTATAATGTGTGTTACTGTTATTATTATTATTAAAAGTTTTTTAGATCATAATTTTATTGGTTATAGCTTCCTGGACTAATTTACCTATCGCTCTCTTTTTACTATTTTAACGACCCCCCCCCTCTTCTCTACTTTATTGGCTATAGCTTCCTGGACTAATTTACCTATCGCTCTCTTTTTTACTATTTTAACGACCCCCCCTCTTCTCTATGTGAACAGCGACTAAAATATTTTGCCAAGTAATTGAAGTCTTTTAAGATATTGTAGGCCTATTGGGTGAATTTTACCTGAGAATTTTTTGCTATCATCTTTTTACAAGTAGAAAAACACAAAGGTTTATAATAAGATATTTTCTATCTTCATTTATTCACTGCCTCTAATGCTAGCTGAACTACCGGGTATAACTTGTGTTTTTTTCAACTTTTTGAAGGTTTGCACCGCTCCTTGAAGTGTTAAATCACAGCACCAAGAATTGTGTCCTTCCATTAAAGGAAAGATACTACTTGCTTTAAATATTAAGCAGTAATTAATACTATCTACATACGCATGCAATTGAGCGAAAACGTACAGTTAATATTTTATCACGAAGAAGCTGACACAGTTGAGTATTTGGAAGAAGTAGCTAGTCGCTGTCAATGAAGGGAACAAAGACAAAAATACTTGGAAGTCACGCCTCTAGGTTATTGCCTTCTACAGAAATAATATGAAATCTATAGCTGCTGCACTTCTGCAGCTATAGCTGCAGAATAAACATTCCTGCTGATAAAGTTAAAAAAGCTAAGGTAAACGTCAGTTTCCTCGAAAGCGATGTCAGTGACGGGCGAGCCCAGGAGGTTCCACAGGGTTCGATTCTAGGACCACTGCTCTTTATACTCTATGTGAATGGCATTCATTGTGCCTGTACTAGTGGCGTCATTAAACTTTAAGCTGATGATCAAATTTATTTATTAAACATAACAATATCGGTGACTTGTTTTTCGATGCAAATCTATCATGCTCTCAAATTAGTAACTGGTTAAAAATCAATAAGTGAACTGCTCCAATTCGACTTATGTTTTATTTCACCCCACAAAAGAAGAAGATGATAAAAAAAAAAAAAAAAATCAGATTATAACCCTAGATAATAGTTTTATTAATTAGATAATTGTTAAGATAATTGATAATTGTTTTATTACCTTTGGTAATCATATAAAAATTTTACTTTTTAAAATAAATAGCCTTAATGGTATGCTGTTTAATCGTAGAGAGTATGTTCCGCATAAATGTCACAGGAACAATCATCTAGCCTTTGTGCAATCTACATGTATAGTTTACGCTACGGAATTAAGTGTATTCCTCAATAACTAAACACTTTCTGAAGCCTTTGCATGTTGCCTGTAATCGAATTTTAAAAACTTTCAAAATAAACATAAATTTCATTATGGACAAAGTTATTTAAATTGGCAAAGTTATATTTAAATGTTAGAAGTATCCGGATGGAACTACTTCAAGTGCTTGAGAGACATTTTAGTTGAAAATAACATAAATGTTTTTTATAATATAAGGCTTTCAAACAAGAATTACTTATAATATTATGCTAGAACAATACCTGATTTTTTCAAAGCTAACACTTTTAATTACATAACTATGTGGAATCACATATCAACTGTTGTCCGTAACGCAAAATCGCTAGCTGAGTTATCCAAACTCTATAAAAACTATGTTTATGATGATTGGGGTTGATTATTTATAAATTTGTTTTCAACTCTGTGATGTTTGTTTTTAGTTTACTTTGTGCTTGGCTGATAATCTATGATTTACACTGTTTTACTGTTTATACTATATTTTAATATCAATAATAACCTCTTTTCGTTCAAGGCTTATCCAAATATTTTAGTCGTGCCTGTACTTTTTGTTTGAATCCTAAGTTTAATTTTCACCCTATATGAATTTGTAACGTAATTTTGCTGATAGCGAGCTAGATAGAGTAGCCTACTCAATTTTTTTTCTGTCTGACGGTTGCTTTATTTGTTTTTCTGTATCTGTTAATTATTTGTCTTTTGACAGTGGTCGGCTACATAATTTTACATACATACATACATACATACATACATACATACATACATACATACATACATACATACATACATACATACATACATACATACATCCATACATACATACATACATACATACATACATACATACATACATACATACATACATACATACATACATACATACATACATACATACATACATACATACATACATACATACATACATACATACATACATACATACATGAGAATAGTAGACAGAAAAAAAAATTTCGAAAGGGAGGGGAAATTGTGAAGGTAGGAAGAAATTAAAGACTGTTAAAGCCGGTGGGGTACGGGGATGGGGGCTACTGCACCACCCCCAATCCTTGCTAATTCTATAGTTCATTCAAAGGTCGACTACTGTAATTCATTATTACATGGGTTACCTACTTCTTCTCTAAATCGTTTGCAGCACGTCCAAATTCTCTTGCACTTGTTGCCTGCAAGTCCTCTCAACTTCAGTTTCGCTCTCATTCTCTACTTCGAAGTCTTCACTGACTCCCTGTTAATCAACGCAGAAAATATGAAATAGCTCTATTAACTTTCAATACACTGCGATTTTGCAAGCCTTCTTACTTATCTGAAATTCTTTTTCCCTATGGTCCCTCACGTGCACTTCGCTCAACCGATGCTAATCTTCTCTCTGTTCCAAATATTCTCACGTCATTGGGCAGACGTTCATTTTCTTACGCAGCACCCACAATCTGGAACTCTTTACCTGCTAATCTTCACACTTGTTTATCTCTTTCAACATTCTCTAGCAAGCTCAAAACTTACCTTTTCCCACCAAAGACATAATCAATCAACCCTGTCCATATTTTGATCACCGGACTGGATTTCGTTTAGGACCTTACTTCTCCTCAGCACATATCTTTTGCAGATGGGTCTGGGTGAATTTATTTGTAGTGATGTGTACTGTTGGAGACATCTCTGACATCATACACAGATGAGGAAACGGACGTTAAACCTTTATTATTTGTTATTATTATTATTATATCTTTTCCTTTTTCTTCTCTCTTTTTTTACCCCGGTGTAAATAACCTGGGGTTTGATAAAAACGATTCAAGCAATAAGTGCTGAATCGCCGCCCAGCTACTCGAGGTCATCAATCGGCTTAAAAGAATTGCTGAAGCAGACATTATTATTATTATTATTATTATTGTTATTATTATTTTTACTATTATTACTGTTATTATTATTTAATATTATTGTTATTAGGAAATCAGTCCAACAAGCATAAACTAGTCATGATCATCACTAATCAGACAGAATACGGAAAATCAGCGGTTCTTAATAATAAAGTACAGCAGCTAAATGCAGCTCAACATCCAATTATGATGCTTTATAAAGTTTACTAAATTACAAATACATAAAAATTAACATAGAAATTCGTAAATTTATAAAAGTGTTAAGTAGCCTACTCATTAAAATTAAACATTATAAATTTTCTCCATTCATGACATATAACATTAAATCATACTTGAAAATATGTGAACTTCAAACCTCTTAACTTGGCATTAAAAAGGAACATTTGCAATTGTCTCAAGTCATGACATACAAAAAGTACCCCAACGATCCGAATCTCAACAAAAAATGGAAAGAAAAATATTCAACAAAAAATTAAAACACAAAAGCTCTAGGCCATTTTTTGCCGATATGCAATCAGTTACTTAACTGACTGCCTGACATAAGAGTTTTTTTTATCCTGGAACATAATATTATGCTATTGTCGAATTTAATTTGCTGTTAATGATGAAATTCCTCCGCATTTCTTTCCAAAATTCATCAACGACCATTTCGGGCGCTATGGATAAACCTCTTGAAGCAGCGAAAATCCTGTCAGTAGTTCATCACACATTGTTGAACACAGTCAGGTTTTGAGCTGAAGAAAATGTGAAAAGTGCATTCTGTTGAAGAAGTGGTCACTGGTATGGTAACCAAAATTTCTGGAAGCATATTTGCATTTCTGTTAGTGATTGCAAGTATTTATTTCGATGTCAGATGTTCTTTTCTTTTTAACTAGTATAATTAATTTGCAATTATTATATTTTTAAACGTTCATATTGCACGAGATATTCTTAACTTGATGTTTTATTTTTAGTCTCAGCTTTTACGTTTTTCTTTTATTAATGATAGGCCTATTTGTTGGTTTACATTAAAATACCATTAAACATTAAATTCGATTTACCCTTCGTATTAATTAGTCTCGGGTCTTCAACGAATGAAAATCGCTAAGAAGAACGTGTAAGAAAAACATACGCGCGTTAAACATGGAACATGTGTGATTTGTGAGACATGATGCGTGAATATAAAAACCTTAAAGTTCTGCTTATATTTTATTCTGTAATTTGCGTAGTGTCTGTATAAAGGCCACAGTAATTGCGTGATCAATATATAATCTATGCAAACAATTTAATTTTTCTTGTGAATGAATAACTTGTGATATTGTATTTATATTAATAGAAATTGTCATTGCAATTGTGTTCAAATATTTCTAGATCTCTAAATTTAGTGAATTGGCCTTTAATAAGATATTTTTAGAGAATGTGTAATGCTTTACTGTATTGTTGAGAGATTGAGTACCGGTGTATAATTTGCGTGTAATGTAAACTGCATTACCAGTGTTATTTTACGATTAGGCATACATTGTGAAGTTATTATTTAATAACTACAATAATCAAGTTAATCATATAAGTTGCTTAGTAGATCTTTACGTTTAGGATATGTTTGTTAGTGGCATAGTCGCCGACTCCACAGTGGTAAAGTAAATTTGCCCCAGTACCTTGAAAGGACCCGGATTATCGCTTTGCACTGATACTCAAAATGAAAAATAGGCACTTATGCTATTTATGAAATTTCAAAGAAACCGTCAGAAATTAACGTTATAACTGAGTAGTAATACGATGCCTTGATTAACCCTAATTTATAACTTACTAGCTGCGACAATTTATATGAACGGTGCTAACTCTGCACTTGTAGTCAGTTTTGTCGATTTATTTGAGTGTATATACGCTAACTTCTTGTACGTGTTGAAAATAAAAGCTATCGAATGTGCGACTGACCCACTGAACGTTAACATATTCATAGGCTCAGCTTTATGTCAACTACAAGTAATATTATTAAAATGTATTTTTTAATTTAAAAATGGACATTCAATAGTTTATGTTTTTGTTTGTATCAAACTTGATATCATCTATCTATCTATCTCTCTCTCTCTCTCTTAGTGCATTGCCTACTGGCAGGTCCATGGTATATAACGCCTCCACTCTTCTCTGTCTTCCGCCTTCCTCTTCATTTCCACATTTGAATGGGTCTTTGAATCATCCAACATACCTAAACTCGGCCTGCCCCTGCCTCTTTTTCCTTCCATTCTACCTTCTATGACCTCTTTTAATAGACCTTCCCCCCTTAGAATGTGTCCTATCCAACTCTTCTTCCTATTTATTAATACATTTATCAACTGTCTATCTGTGCAAACTCTCTCTAGAACTTCCTCATTTGTAGCCTATAGTCCAGCTAATCAAATCAATTGAATTTGATGTCATATTTACCATTATATACCATTCATTAAATACCGTTCATTAAATAACCCATAAATGAAGTCAGCACATGTGACGCCTTTAATTAATGAGGGGAATACAAATTACCGAGGGCAGTAGTGAAAATATTTTGAGTCCCCCAGCATTTTTTCTGGTTGCACCACTGTCCCGAGAAGGAGTGGACATTAGCAAAATATATCAACTCTGGCAAAAGATATTTGGGCCTCCCTCAAAAGATTAGTTAAAATTATGGAGATGGAGGCACAGCAACCTATAAACTTAGTCTGCCATTGTAGTATACTCTATAATAACCACCTTTTCATTAATCCTTTTGTCTTTGGACTGATTTTGTGGATCTTCGAATTTGCACTGTTTTGGATCTTCTTTTTGCTCACCGGCTTGGATTTGGCTCAATAGTCAAAATAGTGTTCGATGTTGTCAAGGACGACAGTAGCACTCTAATTGTTGTTATATAGGCCTACTGTTATATGTTATGTAGTAGGGAGACGAAGATGGAGACCACAAGAGAGGGATTTGTGCGAAAATTGTGGTAATAAACTTAGTCCCGATCAAGAATAATAAAAAAATCTAAAATAAAAAATAATGAAAAATATAAAAATCGAAACAATATAAATTTTTATGTATATTAGCCTATATACTGCGAAGTTAATAAGGTGAATAAAGTGATGATTTCAATAATACTTCAGTTGACCTATAATTTTAATATGATTGCGTCTCAAAATAGATTGAAACAAAATTTGTTGTTGTTAAAAGTCACAATAATTACAATTCAATAGTGCATTAAATATTATGTACAGCGTAGTCCAGATCATAATCAGCATACAAACAAGTTACATTTAATTCTTATACTCACTGTTCTTTTGAGCCAAGAGATACCGAACGCCAATACAGTATATCACATTTCGCATGCACTATACTGGTTGGCGTGCTGTCGCCTCTAATGCGTATTCAGTCAAAATGAATATAGCGCTAATTTTCCCACAAATAGTCGACAGTCGCCTAAGATGCGTGAACGTCAAAAGAAAACATATATGAATCCTTAAAGGCGACAATATATGTCGCCCTCATCTAAAATTATTGAAAATGTGCAGCTATCTATTTGAAAAGAAAACTAAAAACTTAAATCATAAATTCATTATATTTCCCCCAATCTGTGGTAGTCTAGGTATCATATTTGGGTTAGAATATGTGTTGTTAATTTTGTCGCCCATATGTGGGAGAATTTTAGGTGTCGCCCTTTAGTATTGATCATCCCTAATATATATATATATATATATATATATATATATATATATATATATATATATATATATATATATATATATATATATACATGTGTACTGTACATGTAGGCCTATACATCTAGGCTTTCATGTACATAACTGTTCTCTCTCTCTTTCTTTCTCTCTACTCTCTCTCTTTCTCTCTCTCTCTCTCTCTCTCTCTCTCTCTCTCTCTCTTTCTTAGTGCACTGCCTACTGGCAGGTTAATGGTATATAACGCCTCCACTCTGTCATCCGTTTTCCTCGTCATGTCCACAGACAGGTGGATCTTTAAATCATCTAACATTCCTAGATCGGGTTTTCCTTCCATTCTACATTCTCCCACCTCCGTTAGTAAAATGTCTCCCCTTAAATTGTGTCCCATCCAATTCTTCTTCTTATTCATTATAGCATTTATCAAATGTCTACCTGTATCCAATCTCTTCAAGACTTCGTCATATGTAAGTTTTTGAGTCCAGCTAATCATTACCATTCTTCTCAATATCAACATTTCCAATGCTTCTATTCACCTTACGTCTTACTTCCTTAATGTCGAAGTTTCATACCCATGCAACAGCATAGTCCATATGAGTTCACAATCTGTATCTTTATGGTTTTCTTTAGACTTTCTGTTATGAGTTCTTTCCCATTGTCGACGGCCTGTTTTACCTGTGCAATCCTACTACAAATTTCTGTCTCGCACCTCCATTGCTGCTATGCTGTGACCTACATAGTTGAAACTCCTTGCCTTTTCCAAGCTCGTACCATTCATTATGATATTGACTTTACCCCTTTCCTGGGACACTCTCATCATATTTTTATGTCAATCTTCAAACCATATTTCAATGCCGATTAATTCAGAGCATTCATTATCCTCCGGAGTCCACTCTCACTTCCCGCCACCACTCCCGATCATCCGCAAATCTCACATCTTGCAACAGTCTACCTCCCTCTCTCACTCCCTCCTCTACCTCCCTCATGACCTTTCCATAACTATTAAACTATTACAGTAGGCCTACTAAAGTTCAGAAAGTACCTAAAGTTAAGCCGAATATATCAATGTTAAACTTTCAACTATCATTTATTTCACTGTAGGTTGAAGGTGATTTTAATAAAAATTGGGTCTAAGAAAGTTCAGTTCTTTGGTACTGTAATAGTGAAAGCTCAGTTACTAAGTATAGTTTCATGATAGCGAAAATCAAGATTAGAGTAAGACATCTATCATGATTTTAGAACCTAGTAATTATTATCGAAATTTTATGTAAGTAGATGTGGACAATAACAAGAATTATACGTTATTATTATCAATTTTTTAAATTTTATAAACGCCGTGGGCTGCATAGGGCACTGGGCTATCTTAGGTTCGACTTTCCATAATCTAATTAGGTTAATATACCTTCAAAATAAGTCCAAATTTTATGTCTTATTTTGCCAATAGAATCATCATTCTGAATTTCCTATTTATTTTTAATATTAACATAATCCATATAATCAGACTTATCTAAAATCTAAATATAGCTTACTATCCAGGCACCCAGAGACAATTAACTTATTTAAGAAGGTATATCTGTGTTAATCATAAATTAATTCAAATGGCCAAAAGCCACAATTCCATTGGCAATACGATATAATACCTTTATCAAAAGTTCGAAAATTGTTATAGTAGACATTATTGTAAACATTACAAAAATCTTTCAGTTCAGCATTTGAGAGAGATAAAGCAGAAATGCCATAAAGTAGCAAAGGAAGTAAGTAAAAACAAGTAAACACCCATTATAGTGAAATGATCAACTATGTTGATATCTATCACTTTTAATACAACTTGTTTCAACCATTAGGCAATTTATTCCATTTTCCGGGTAACCAGTCCAGTGAATGTCCGAGATTTTACCCTCAGATCAGCGCGGCCGGGATTCGAACCCACGAGGATTCAATTCCCCTCAGGGTCTGTCATTTAAAATTTCATGACGTTACCCCTAGGCTATTAAGACATTCTCAGGAACCGCTTGAGAATGTATTAATTTTAACAAGACATCAACTCACACCTGATCGATAATAGTTTGTCGCTACAATTGTCCTCGAATATGATATCAAATATTAATTATTATAGTGATTTTTGATCGTTGACCTAAATCCATTACATAAGCCCCAATACTACAAAAAGTGACTATATGTACGTCTCTATCTTACAAAGATTTCATATTTACAATATAAACATTAATACACAAAGTGGTCTAATGGCAAGGACAACGAATCGTTCAGCCATGGGAGAATATGATATCTTTAACAAATTACGTTTTTTAAATATTCCAACTCATTCATAAGACCGTCCAATTAATACAGAATTGCAGAGATTTTCTTCCATTGCAGATTTACTAAGAAGGTGTATTTCTACGAAAAAAATGTCTATTTTGTGCAAGTCTCCTAGAGTCAGTCAGACCTCTTGCAGGAAGATGCAATCACTTGCACACAAGCTACAATCAGAATTATTCTAACACATACAATACATGCACAAGCATTATTAGCATCAGGGACTACATATCTAGATCAGATATAATGCTATTATCTGTTGTATTATTCTTGACTGTAAGTAGGTCCTATACCTGGTAAGTTATGTACATGCATATCAGCGTTATGTTCTTTATCATCATTTACTATCCGAGCATCTACAGCTTGATTAGCTGTAGTTCAAGTTGATCAAATTCTTAAATTCTTAACAAGAAGACATTCAAATACTTCATGTCTTCTTCGTTTAAATCGCCAAAGCCACCTGAAACGATTTGTTAAACTTTTCAAATTTCTTCCATAACCCTCTAATTTCCGCATAGCCCTCTCGAGAAGTTTCATAGCTGGCATGTTGTGTGGACTATTAGCAACAAGGATTGGGTTATTTTCAAACAAATTGACTTTGTTTATAGTTGATATCATTGCCATAATATCATCGAGGATGATATTATGGCAATGATATCATCTATATCAACTAGATCAATGTGAAACATGGACCTTAAGGTAGGAAGATATTAGGAAACTGGAGGTATTGGAAATGTGGATTTGGAGAAGAATGGAGAGGATTAGCTGGACTCAAAAGGTTACAAATGAGGAAGTTCTGGAGAGAGTTGGTACAGATGGAGAATTTATTAAGAAATAGGAAGAATAGTTAGATAGGATACATGCTAAGGGGGGAAGGTCTATTAAAAAAGGTCATAGAAGGTAGAATAGAAGGAAAAAGAGGCAGAGGCATGCCGAGGTTAGGTATGTTAGATGATTTAAACATAATTTCTCCAAACTTGTAAACATTTCTCAGGGGTTAGACAGGAAGTACTTTTCTCCAAACATCTTGGACCTTTACTTTTTTCCATATACACTACCCTACTCACTTATGCTTTAGATAATGATTCAATAAAATTTCACTTCTATGCTGATGATAATCAGCTAAGAAGTAAAATTTTAATTATATTAAACCCTTGATATTTATTCCGCCACTATGTTAGCTAATGTGCTTGTCCATTCTAAACTTGATTACTGTAACTCCCTGCCGAATGATCTCCCGAAAACCTCTCTAATTCTTCTCCAACACATACAAAATTCTCTTTCTCTAGTCGTCTGTAATGTAAAAATACTGAAATCCCACACCTCATCTCTTCTTAAGAAACTGCACTGGCTTCCAGTTCTCCGAACGAATAAAATTCAAAATAGCTTCTTTGACCTTCAAAAGGTTAAATTATGGTAAACCATCCTATCTTTTTGATCTTTTATCAATCTATCAACCCTCTCGTAGTCTTCGTTCCTCTAGTAAAAATCTTCTCACTGTACCAACCATTAAAATATTTCCGTTAAATTTGAAGAGCGAATGGCAAAATTCCTCCTCCGTAGATGATTAAAATGTTAAGGCTAAATATCAAAAATTGATTGCACTATTGCAATTTTGATATGGTTATTTTTTAATGCGCAGTTTATATATATATACATGTATATCTATATATATATATACAGTATATATATATATATATATATATATATATATTATAGCCTATATCATTCCGAGCTAAATAACTAAATTTGCAATTTATATATGATTTGTATACATCTACGAAGAGACGAGAAGTTACTTGTAGAGAAGTAGGGAATAAAATACAAATAAATTGGATAATGAAGTAAAACTAAACGATGTATATATAATTAATCAGTTATAAATTTCTTCAACCACTGACAATCACATCCTATGATTTAGATTAAAAATGAAGTTGAGATGATAATGATATTAGGTCTGGTTCGCATTTGACTCATTCCCGTGTCAAAGCAAATAAAAATCGTGAGATATTTATTGATGGTTTGGCGGCAGACATCAACGAAATAGTAATTGTTAATTTCTAATAATAACAGTATAAGAGCACCGGGTCCTGTTTGATGATGAGCAATGAGCGGTGTCGAACTCTAATAACCAATGTGCAGCTCGCTTTGTATCAAAGCCGCCATCACCTTGAAAATAGACCGGATGTGGCGTATACGGGTGTGGCAGCATACGTTTTGAATTCAAACGACTCTGGTTATAATTATTTACAAAAAATAGATTCAAACAGATTTTCAGAGATTGCAAATAGTTATAAAAATCTTACATGTTCTACAAACTGAAGTAAATGCTTGCAATGTAGTGGATTGTGCTTTACAATATTGGTGGCATATGACATTATTTAAAGCACAATTCATTGAAGTTCTTCATAAATCCTAAAACAGTATTAAAATTAGGTACATACCATACTCCCTCTCTGTCTCTCTCTCTCTCTTTCTTTCTCTCTCTCTCTCTCTTTCTCTCTCTCTCTCTTTCTCTCTCTCTCTCTCTCTCTGTCTCTCTGTCTCTCTCTCTCTCTCTCTCTCTAGTGCCCTGTTAAGTAGCAGGTACAATACTCAATTGCTCCGATACTTAAATGAGCTGTTATCAAGTTTAGTAGATGGATATCAAGTAGACTCTATCTACTTTGACTATTCAAAAGCCTTCGACAGCATAGTCCATAGGCCTAATAAAGTACTAGTTTAGTTAAAACGATATGGTATCGCCGGAAATTTATTAGTATCGCTATCATAGTTCCTAAATAATAGATTGCAAATGATAGATTGCAATCTGTTAAAGTAAACTATATTTACTTCGAATGGCCAGCAGTTAATAGTGAAGTTCCTCAAGGCAGTGTTGTAGGACATTTTCTAAAACGAATGAAAGAGATTTTGATATGGTATGGGACAAAGAAGAGTGGAAAAGGTCCATTCGTATCCCGATGCAAGTTACACTGGGTTTAAAGGGAAGACGATTATGATGATGATGATGATGATGATGATGATGATGATGATGATGATGATGATGGCGACGACGATGACGATGACGATGACGATGACGATGATGATGATGATGATGATGATGATGATGACGATGATGATGATGATGATGATGATGATGATGATGATGACGATGATGATGATGATGATGATGAAGATGATCATGATGATGATCATGATGATGATCATGATAATGATAACGATGGGTGTGGCAGCCACATTGGGCGCGGATACTGTGTCCTTGAAAAGCACAAGAACATAGAAAGTTCTACAGGAAGGTGTATCAGTTACAGCGGGATTACTCATCTAAGTTTGAACAAACAATATCGCGCTACAGGAAGTGGAGCATATGCGTTCATTTAAACAACTATCACAAGCAAATTTCATAGAGCCTTCTCTAAACGGAATGCTGCTGCTCTAATATTTATACAATTTACTTTTCTAATATATGTAAAAAAAATTATTGCGCTTTAAAGGTTTCCCTAAAGTTAAAATTAGCAAAAACTCGCAGAAAAGGAAAAATAAGTGCGTATAGGAAGATCCAGCTAACGAATAAACTTTATCTTAATTCGAATTCATGCAGTGACTCGCATATCACTGAATTCGAGCAGTCAACGAATAATTTACAAACATTTTAGCCGATCTCTCCCAGTTCTGAACGATATTTTATTCTACTCTTGTTACATTTTGTTTTTCTACTACATTGTGTTGTGCGTGACGGGTATATACTATATATATATATATATATATATATATATATATATATATATATATATATATATATATATATATATTATATTATATGCATAAACAATCAATCAATAAGAATTAAACGTCCGGTTCCTCGCCATAAGGCAATGTCAGGGACGTCTCTTGCAGACTCTACACAAACAGGCGCCAAAGCACTACACGATGACGACTGAGTACACGGAGACCGCAAGAGAAAGCGAGATCAAAACAGTGCAAGTCCAATATCCAAGGCAAGCGTGTCAAAATTTAGACCTATGGCGGAAAGAGATGGGTTTTTATCTTGCCAAGGAAAGTACCAATACAATTGCAAATAAATGATTATTTACAAATAAATAATGGTTATCGTACAAATAAAAGATTTATGAGTTTCTATAACTTATTGTAATAGTAAATTTAATTCTTATATCAGTTAGATGTAATCTTAAATATCATATGATGATATAATAGATTTAAATAGTAAGACATAGGTCTACTATTAGGTAAACGAGAAGAAACCTATTGATAACATGAAGTTTTGACATGTTGAAGATAGCTGCCTGTGTTTGCTTTAACTGAAGTTGGTGCCACCGTGTAAGCTGTACTATCGTGACAAATTATGAATTTTATTCTCTGACCAGAATTTTATTCTCTGACCCGAATTTTATTCTCAAATCCTGAAGGCTATTTTCTTTGGTCTATTTTAAAAGAGCCTCCTCAAAAGTTAATCTAAACAGAATCAGTTAAAACTTACAGTCAGCAATTTTTACGTTTAAAATGCATGTATTACTTTGTACTTAATTAGTACTTTCTTTTTGTATGTATCAATAGCGTAGTGTTTATAGGTGTCGGGTATCGTCATGAAGCTTTAAATGACCTATTCTGAGGTAAATTTTACTCTCGTAGGTTCAATTATCAATGTCCAGGACGTAAAGAGTACGATGTTACCATGTGAGCGTTCATGTTGTGTATTGTCCTTCAATTTTTAATGACCTTACTATACATTCAAGTAAGGCTGATGCCCCATATATTTTTATTTGTATGTCTAATAAGACTATTGCAACCTATGTTCTCTTAAAAGTGCTTACAAAGTTTGGAACTCAGCTACACTTTGTTTTTTAAAGCAAACTGCTTGTAAATAGCACAAACCATTTACAATGTGATTTGACACATATTCAATAGGTCAGCTCTAAGGAATTCCATGACGTCATTGAAATGATTGAACATTAATATGATTGGTATGCGACAGCAAATTTCTGTCTGCTAGAGAGTTGCCAACTCATTGTAAAATATAGGCCTATATGAAATCTTAGCAGATAATATACACGTCCAGATATATATATATATATATATATATATATATATATATATATATATATATCTCAAAATAATACATAAAACCTAAATCGATGGGTGGAAAAACAACCAATTAGGATTGGCTCTCAGCCGTTTCTCATCCAATTAACATAAAAAAATTAATCCATTGAAAGATTAATTGATTAATTAATTTGCTGAAGTTACTAAACTTCAATATTGCATTCAAATGGCGTTCAATATAATCCTTGTTATTATTTATATCTCTCATATGGTAACGCGGCAACAGTGTCCCTGCCGTGCTAGATTTTCTTGACAGAATCATGGCATTTTGCCAATCCCGCTTGCAAACAAATTATGTAAACATCATCGCTGACAAATCAAGGACATACAGTAGACAAAAACTGCTGAAGCAGCACATTTTAAAACTGACTCTCAGTCGTCCTGTGGCTCAGATTTTCGTTGATAGTCACGCCTTGCTCGCAAGCTATCCGCGACTCTTTATTTTTAAGTTAAGTTTTCAGCTCATTTTTTCTAGTTGTGAAGGGGATATGAACATAACGGTTAGAGTGTTTACCTCGGATACAAGTGGTCGGGTTCAAAGCTCAGGACAGGTCATTCAACAAATGATAGTCTGTCCTCTTTGGCCCATGAAAGGTTAGTCATTTATTGGAGCCTGCAGTCAATTGGCGCTATAAATAGAAAAGATATGGTCAACTATGGAAAGGATTGATAATAGCCTGCAGGAAACTATAAAGCAATCTCGAAGACCAGTTACCGGCCATGATGCAGCTATAGAAATTTTCGAACGCTATGAGAATGATGATGATGATGAGAATGATGATGATGACGATGATGGTGATGATTAGTATTATTCTTGTTATTATTATTATTATTATTATTATTATTATTATTATTATTAAATTAAATTGCCCTGGGCTGTATACGGCCCTGGGCTAAAATATAAAAGAAAGACTTTATTTAATTAAAAGAAAGATGAAAAATATTTAAAATAGTTCCTCTACGCTCTGGAAGGCTGCATTCGCCAATGTGCCCCGAACGCATACAGCATTAAAACGCTGGAGTGCAATAGATAGGCGCTGCCATAGAAAGGCTTTTTCCCGTTGGTCGCCTGTAATTATTTTTATTGTTGTTAATATTATTATTGTATTATACGTAGTGTTAGTATTTTAATAATAAATAATAAATATAATTATAATTATTGTTATTATTTTATTTTTTTGCCTTGGACTGTATAGGGCCCTGGGATAAAAATAAGATAAAAGAAGGACTTTATTTAATTTAAAGAAAGATTTAACAGAAATGTTTGAAAGAATTCCTCCTCAGTTAGCGTACACTCTGGTAGGCCGCATTAGCCAATGTGCCGGGAACGCAGACAGCACTAATGCGCTGGAGTGCGACAGACAGTCGCTTATTAGGCCAACTGTTGTTATTACTATTATTATTATTGTTACTATTATTGTTATTATTATAATTATTATTATTATATCCAGCTGGATCGACGCATCAGTTACTTACTTATCAATTCTGCAGCTTCTCTGTCGTTGTGGGAATAATTTTTCTATATTCAGTCTCAGATTTTGAAAGCAAACTCGAGCAAGTCCTGAATATTTTTGAGAATTATCAAGCTAAAACACGCTTTAATTTCATTTGGTTACAAACTTAATTAACGTAATTAATCATTTTGCATATATATATATATATATATATATATATATATATATATATATATATATATATATATATACATGTATATGAAGTTGTACATATAGATGTCCTGTTTATAGGCCGAAAGGCTCATCACAAACCACTCAATGCAATATATTCTTGCTTTTAAAGTATTTATTGCGTGGCTTTTTCCATCTCTATTGTTATGTATATCATTTATCTGGAAATTTTCTATTTATGCTATGATTTTAAATAAATAAAAAATATAAATAAATAAGGCTGATGATTGTGAGATTAGCATATATCGATACACCTGTCTTTACAATGTGCGACTTTACGCCAGCTGCTCTATATGAGTGAAGGACTTGTTTTTTGAATTCGTTGCTTGCGCGTGACGTTTTATTCTTAGCTCTCTTGTATATGCTCAAAAATATGTTACGGATACGTCTTGGGATACTGTAGAATTTGATCAAACTATCTCGTATGTTGCGTAGGTCTACACCATGCAGAGTTGGGCCTATCAGTATCAACTCATATCAGTCAGAGCCATTTCTGTTTAACAGATGTTTAACAAATAATTGAAATAAAATCTAGGACTCCATACAGATATGTAGAGTAGGCCTGCGAGTTGCTAAAATAAGTAGAGCAACTTAGTTAAAGCGTTCTGCATATACTACATATCGGCCACTGTAGTGCATTAAATGAGATGCATATAAATAAAATGTTATAAATTATAACATGACCTAACGACTAGAGAGCGTGTCGAAAGCAAAATAGTCAGAGTTTCAGAGTTCCTTCCCTGTTTTTGAGGTTTCATCGTTACAAGACGCTACCTATACAATTGTATATTCTTCAGCGGCTAAATTTATTAGTGAAATAAATCTCACCGCTAAATGATCATTCATGACGAAAACTGCCATTTTAATGCGGTATTTTTAATCGTCTGGTAGGCAAATTTCAGTTGACTATATATATGTGTATATATATATATATATATATATATATATATATATATATATATATGACATGTTTTATGAATATAGGAAATTTTACTTCCTGATTAGGCCTAATGGTATCAGGAATCGGACCCACAAGAGTTTTATTCATCTTAGGTTTACGTCTCGTAAAAAGTCAAGATGCTCTACAAGTTTATACTATTCTGGAATGGTGTGACGCTCAACATTCATAGCTCACTCGATCATCACATGCGACTCGCAGTCTCAGAAACTAACATTTAATTCATCACTAGCCTGATAACATGAGATCTCTGGAAACAAAGCCTATATTATGATTAGTTCTGTGACAGCCCATGCTAATATTTGGCTAATAGTTCTGTAATAGCTCATTCTAATATTATGCAAATAGGTCTGCGATAGCTCATGATAACGATGATGAATATCTTGAAAAGAATAGGAATTAACTGGAGAGACAGAAGACTAACTTTAAACCTGTACACGAATTAAAGAGCAGTAGTAAAAATCCAACAAGAATACTCAGAAGAAGGTGAAGTAGGAGTTGGAGTAGGACAAGATTGTAGAATTTCGCCGCTGCTGTTTAACATTTACTCTGAGGCAATGATGGAGGAAGCCATGGAAGAAGGAATAAAAGTAGGAGGAAAATTGTTACACGATGTATGATTTGTGTTTAGTATCGTTTATTTGTTCACTACAGCACAGATTATACAAACAATAGGAACGTGTATATAGTTAGATAAACAAATAACAATACAAAAAAGGCTACCAGAAAAGAACCATTGCTCTGTTCGGTAATACTATAATTAGTAGCTATAGCAGAGTCTACTTGAGTCTGAAATACAAAAATTTCTATTACATTACCAATTACAGTAAAACTGTTTGTAACCATACAATCGAATATTTTCAAATTAGGAAATGGCCAAACACTGGCAAGTGAAAACTCAAAATAATTTTTTTTAAAAACATCTCTAAATTATTAAGAATTTAACAAGAAACTAAGATGTTATTTGCAGATGACAAAGGAATAGTTGCGGGCAGAGAGACTGGACTGCAGAAGAAAATGGATGGTCTGAATGATGCATAGCATTGAGATATGGCATGAAGATTAATATCAAAAGACCAAGAGAGTGTCCACTAATAAAGGTGAAGTTAATATCACAATGAATGGTAAGAAATTGGAACAGGTAAGGATTTTCAAATATTTTGGTCACACTATAACCGATGACGGGAAATGTGAGACTGAAATATGCAGTAGGATTACACAAGCAAAAGCGGCCTCTGGTAACAGGAAAGATATTTTAAGAAAAAAGCTATAAAAGACACAAAGATAAAGATAGTGAAAACTTTGGTTTGGATCACGCTATTGTATGGATGTGAAACATGGACCATAAGGAAGGAAGATCAGGGGCGGATCCAGGAATTTTTAAGGCTGAGCCCGAATTTTTTGTTGAGCGTGTACACATTTTTTGCTTAAGCTCCGCATTCTGCGGGACATGTAACGCAATTTTACCTGAAAAAATGCTGTGGGGGAGGGCTCAAAATTTTTCAGTACTGAGCTCGGCTCATAGAGTGAGTGTATCTCGGTATCACACCCCCTCCCCCACTCACACCCGTACCAAAGTGAGATGAAAACCTAAACTGCCTAAAAGCCTACAATTGTTTTGGAAAAAATTGGTTAATTTTTTCACCTATGAAGAAACTCAGCTGATCTACACGAAAAGTGAGCCAATTTTGCCATGGGGGGCTTAAGCCTCTTTCAGTCAGGGCTGTTTAGAACAATGCTCCGGGACGGAGTTCACATTTTTTACTTACAAGCCTTTTTTCCTCTTATACAGTGATCAAAGTGAAAATTGAGAGCTAGTTAAACGATCAACATTTATTGGGCCCGCTTTTATTATACAGGGCTCCTAGTATACCAAATATGGGCCCCTAATCCCATATTTGAACTAGTGGAACTGATTTCCCTCTCATACTTCTCCTCCCAACCACTGCCCTTACAAACATATTGATACATAGAAATTGTCATAGAAACAATGAAAATATAGTTTAAACTTTTTTATTGCCGGATCTAAGGGGGAGGGGGGCCCGCTTGGATCCGCCACTGAGGAAGATATTAGGAAACTGGAGGCAATTGAAATGTGGATTTGGAGAAGAATGTAGGGGATTAACTGGACTCAAAAGGTTACAAATGAGGAAGTTCTGGAGAGAATTGGTACAGATAGACAGTTGATAAATGTATTAAGAAATTTGAAGAAGAGTTGGATAGGACATATCCTAAAGGGGAAGGTCTATTAATAGAGATCATGGAAGGTAGAATGGAAGGAAAAAGAGGCAAGGGCAGGCCGAGATTAGGTATGTTAGATGATTTAAAGTGGCACGCATGTGTGGAAATGAAGAAGAAATCGGAAGACAGTGAAGAGTGGAGGCGTTATATACCATGGACCTGCTAGTAGGCAGTGCATTAAGAGAGAGAGAGAGATAGATAGAGAGAGGGAGAGAGTAGGAGAGCGTTCATGCTCTCAATCGATATATCGAAAATTGTTCAGCTGCACCTGCTGACTATATTTAGTCTAACCGAAAGAAAGAGAAAGCTATACTTAATAAGAAATTGCAATTTTAATAGACAATTAGATAAAAGTATGAAGAGAGAGAGAAAGTTCTTGCTCCCATTTTACTCTTGACACAACCGCCAACTGGAATTAATGGTTTCTAATTTAGCTAGGTCTGTCTATATCACACCAGTTGCATAGTATTTGAGTTTGTAAAATAAAGTTTAATTGCTTTACACTGCATGTATACAGCACAGTAATGTTATTAATTAACTACTTTTAACTGATGAATTGAAAATGTTTTGCATATGTATATTATCGGGACATACGTGCCTTTGGGGCCTCATTTGGTGAACTTGTAGTGTGTATCGTCATAATTTAGATGTTAATTAAATAACTATTCGATTCTATTCAGTCCTCATTGAATTTTGTTATATGTTTTCTTATTTAACCTTAAGATGATGAACTGGACATTAAATTGTCATTGATTGTGTATTTACAATCCAATTTGAACTTGTGTTCTTTATCTGAATCTCTATTCAGTGAGGAGATATTGTTAAATGGGTAGATATTATTCTTACAAATTAAAGAACTTATTTATTTATATCCTAGTAAGATTTTAGTTTGTAATCCTATCTATTGACGTCACTGATTAATTAATAATAACCCAATTAATCTGTTGAGCCGGATTCCAGTGAAAATAGTTACGAGTGACTGGACTAATTACCTCCTTTAGTTAGAACAAAGGTTAACTACTTTTTAGTTAACTTTGGCTAATAGTTCAAATAAAGTTTTGTTAGTTGAAAAGTTTAACTTAAAATAGTAGGCCTATCAACTATTTTTCAGCTAGTTAAGTTTGTATTCGTAAGTTGATGCAAAATTGACTTTGATGTTAAAGCAATCTTTAATCATACCATACAGCAGTTTCATCGATTTAGATTGTTTTGAACAGCACGTACAGCATTGTTCTGCTTTTATTTTGATGGTTACAAAGCGAGGATCCTCCGATGTGTGGAAGAACAATAGAAATTTTATACCATATTATCATGTTACTAATTTTTGATTTGTAAGCATAATTTCCATTGTTGAAGAAAACTTTTACAGTTTTTTTTACATCTTTCTACTTTCTGTTTACATACTGTATATCTTTCACTTATATATTCATTTTGGCCTAAACCAAACTGGAAGAAACTATTAGAGATGAACATCAGAAAAATCAATCAATTAATAATCAATCAATAAGAATTTAACGTTCGGCTCGCCATTAGGCAATGCCAGGGACGCCTCTTGCAGACTCTACACAAACAGGCGCCAAAGCACCACACGATGAAGACTGAATACACAGAAACCACAAGAGAAAGCGATATCAAAACAGTTCAAGTCTAAGATCCAAGACAAGCGGATCAAAATTTAGACCTATGGCGGAAAGAGATGGGTTTTTAGCTTGCCAAGGAAAGTACCAAAACAATTGCAAGATCGAAGATCTTGTGGCAGAGAGTTCAGTATTGTAGGAACATAAAACATGAAGGAGCGTCTGCCCATGGCAGATTCAATGTTTGGTACAGTGAGAAGGTATTTACTAGAGGAACGAAGACAACGAGAGGGCTGATAGAGAGACAAAAGAGCAGATAGGTATGATGGTTTACTATAATTTAAACTTTTGAAGGACAAGGAAGCTATTTTTAATTTTATTCGTTCGGAGACTGGAAGCCAGTGCAGTTTCTTAAGAGGAGAAGAGGTGTGGGATTTGAGCATTTAAACAACCAATGACGGCTGAAGTATCATAGCATAATACGCATAACGTAGTACCACTACGCATCACGGGTCAATTCAACACCCGTCATTTATGGTTTTTAAAGAATAGGATAGGAAATTAGAAAGTTATTAAGGTGCCCTATGATCAATTAGTGTGTTTTTAGCAAATTTTAGGATTAAATATTTGTAATATAAGATATGAGCAAACTCTATTTATGTCTCATAATGATGACTAACATGTCAATTTTATTTAGATGTAATTTGCAATTTAAGAAGAACAAAAACTAGACATCATTTTATTTACTAATAAAATAGAATAAAATATTTGGAAAGACATGGAAGTTAGAAATACTAAACAAATTTTGGATGGAATGTATGGATGAGCGATATTAGCCGTATCTGAGCGATTGCACTGTTTACGGGTATGTTTCAAACATTATGCAGTATAATTATAGAGCGAGATAATGACTAACATGTCATTCCGTTCAGCCGGCATTCATGTTGCGAACGAATATTTTCATTGTCGATTAATTTCTTGTATCTAAATTGCGTGGAATGATTTCATGCTCTCCAGCGATGTATGAGATGGGAAAGGATGGGGGATGGGAGACAGCAACAGTGAGCTAGGAGGCGATCGAGCCGACTCCTCATCTCATTGTTAATTCCCTACGCGCAGGGAGCGGCCGGACCAACGAGGGGTACTCTCCCCTCCTGCCAGATAGAAGAGCTGCTCGACCAAAATGTCTACCATAGATGCGCCATTGGGACCATGATTGCAATAATCTGAAAGCGCCCGCACTGCTCGCCCTGGAGCGGCCACTAGGATCATACATCTGATAATGCTGGAAAAATATTGCCGTCAGTTCACTGAACGCTTGTGCTTGCTGTGTTCAGATCATTATCAATGCCAGACACGTTTCTCATGATAATATATAGTGAATGGATAGGGTAGGATATGATATGATAGAGAAGGATGGAATTGGATAGCATTGAATGCAAATAGGCTAAAAAGATAGGATAGGATAGAATAAGATAGGACAGGATAGGATGTGTTAGGATACGATAGGCTAGATAGAATTGGATGTGATTATGAAGGATAGCAAAAGTATGAAAGTATATGATAGAATAGATTTGATAGGATATGATGGAATAGGTTAGCATAGGATAGGATAGGGTAGGATTGGATAGGATAGAATAGAATAGGATAGAAGAGGATAGGATAGGATCAAACAGGATAGGATAGGATAGGATAGGATAGGATAGAATAGGATAGGATAGGATAGGATAGGATATGATAGGATAGAACAGGATAAGCCTACATTAACTCGTATTTCCATCTTCATAACAAGATTATTGATTACTCAGACTGAAAGCTAATATTAGTCTCTTATATTTCTCATTGTAAATATAATAAACTATCAGAGCCATTCGCCTCATCTGTGTAGCCGTTGCCTCCCCGAAGTTTCAATTCTGTGTGAGAATTGTATTGAATGTTTTGATTAAGCTGAAAATATTTAATTGAGTTGGTCTGATTTAGAGCGTCAGAGAAACGTATTACTTATTCTGAAGTCAAAGAAAAAACTTGGAGTCTCCTTGGAGAGTGTATCCACTTTAGGTTTCATTATGTTATTGATTTTCGAAGCCAATAGATTTTATATTTGACAGTATAGCAATAGCGCGCGTGTGATTTATTCTGTCACATTGTGATTGACTATCACTTGCCGAAGTGGAACAGTATAACAATTGATAATACGCATCACATACCACCATGCAGCTAAGCTTTAAAAGTGTTTGTTGTTTAGAAATTATCATAGTGTTGATGAGAGACGGGCAAGCAGTCAGCCAGTAATCAACAGTACCATGCAGACGTGATGAGCCATTGCAATAAGAGTGGATTAATTCGACAGATAAATGAGAGTTCTCGTCAGTTAGTGGACAGCAGCTGGAGGTTTCTCTGCATTAGTCATTCGATTGCAAAGCGCTTAACAAATGACATCGGTTAGACGGCTGAGAGTTAAAGGGTACACCGTACAGGGGCAGTGAGATAGTTGGAAGCTATTAAGGGGTGAGGTATAGAGCTTTGATTCAGGGATGAGTATTAGAAGATGTCCAAGCATTGAGAGTGCAAGAGAGATAGATTATATTATTTAGATAGAGAGAGAGAAAGAAGAAAAGGAAAACAGAGAGAGAGAGAGAGAAAGTGAGACAATTACTTAATTGACAGATAAGAGGAGTGAGAGGGAGAGAGAGGAAACTAGAGAATAACGGAATGAGACACTGGTCAGTCAAATGGTGAAGTGGTGTCTATTCTTCACACGTTCTAAAGATATTATATCAAACAAAGAGAAAGAGAAAGAGCGAGTGGATAGAGAGCGAACGAATGAGTGAATGAATGAGTCAGAGTGTTGAAGAGAGATAGAGAGAGAGAGAGAGAGAGAGAGAGAGAGAGAGTGAGTGAGTGAGTGAGAGATAGAGAGAGAGTGAGAGAGAGATAGTGAGGGAGAAAGACAGTGACGACCAGAGACAGTCATGAAAAGAGAGAAATACAGAGAAAGAGAGAGTGAGGTAATGAGTGTGAGAGAACGAGAGACGAAAATGAAGAGAGACAGAGAGAGATAAACAGTGAGAGAGATGAATAGACCAACAGATCGTTGACTGGGCGACTGCCCACTTGAGGTTACGGTCAGTCGATAATATTCCGACTTAAAGCTCATGGGACAGTTCTTATAGTTGTGGAAGGGATTGCGGGGAGATATGACAACAGTCACTGTGGGCTATAGCATCGGGATCCTTTACTTCAATCATACACGACATGCTGGTAAGATTTGCGCAGCGTAATTGGAACTTTTGACAGAAATACTGTGCAACAATATAAAATATATTTGGAAATATTTTGAGTAATTTGTTAATATTTACAAATTGTGTTTGGTCGGTTTAAGTAAGTGGCATAATAGTCAATGTTAGTACTATTATTATTATATTATAGTTACATGTTATATAGTAATAATTCAAATAATTTCAGTATCGACCGACTTCATTTGTGATAAATTTTCTGAAGGTATTAGGGCCTAATATTTCATCGAATTGATGTGCAAGTGATACTTTATAATAATTTGAAATTAAATTGCAGTTCTGAAATCAATTTCATTTTTGTAGACTTGTAATGCCGTTGGAGAAATGAATAGAGTAAACAATAAGCAGAAGAACAGCTTATTACTACATAATTTATTGCATTGTATGCAAATTAAACAAAATATTCCAAATTGTTTAATAGGTCTGGAGCTGTATTAATACGGCTGCTTAAAGTTTAAAAAGCTGAAAAGGTCTGTTTAATACGGCTGGAGCCAGTGGCAAAATCGGTAAGATACTCGACCTCGGATCAGTAGGTGCGGGGTTCAAATCCTGGGCTCGTTCGTCACTGTCATCGCTTTGGAGTGAGGAGACTGACGCTAACCTTAGCTTTAGCTTTACCAGGTAAATGTGAATCGAAGTTAGCCTACTTGTAATTTCTTAAATCTTAAACCAGATCAATTCCCAAATCCCGTATACAATGTAATATCATAATAAGTAGTGCTATGTAAAATCGATATGCAAATTGATCAACCATTTTCAAAATGTAAATGTTGCTTTAAGATGCAACTTAGCAAATACATAGGCATATGTAGGCGTAATTACATGTGCATGTAGTGGGAATAGTTATTTGTCCTATTTTGCACTTTCAGCAGAAACTGCATTTAAAATTTAACTGCCGTGATTCAGTGTAGAGTTATGAAAGGAGATTGGATTGGCTAGCTAACTTTAGTATTTCAGTCGGGTTCTTCAGCTTCTCCTCTTCTGGGTCATTATTATTAAGAAGCCACCAACATTATAGTGGCTTTTACGCGCACTTGAGAACTAGAGACCTAGGTGTCTCTTGTATATGTACATTTATAAAGGCCTCTTTAAACAGTGAAGTTTATATATATATATTAGACTAGCTGCCATTGCTCATCATTGAGTGGTATGTCGTAGTGACAATGCTTTGCAGTAAAAGGAGTTGCTATTATTCAATTGCAAAAAGGTCAAATAGTTCAACAATCAAGCAATCAATTCATAAAAATTTAAAGTCCTCTTCCTCGTCAAAAGGCCATGTCAAGGACGTCTCTTGCAGTCTCTGCACAAATTGGCGTCAAACCACTACACGATGCCAACTGAGTATACAAAGACTACAAGAGAAAGCAAGACCAAAGCAGTGCAGCAAAATCCAAGGCAAGAGGTTGAATAATTAGACCTATGGCGGAAAGAAATAGGTTCTATAGCTTGCCCGAAAACTGCCAAAACTTATAGCACAGTAACAAGATCGAACATCTTGTGTCAGAGAGTTTCATATTGTCAGAGCGGAAGACAAGTAAGAACATTGGCCAGTGCAGGTCTGATGCTTGCACGGTACAGTAAGAAGGCTTTTAGCTTTTTACAGGAGGAGCGAAGACTATGAGAGCGCTGATTGAAAAAATGTCAGATAGGTAGGATCATTTACCATAATTTAATCCTTTGAATCCTTTAATCCTTCCCGTGTTGTGCTCGGGTGTGGATGGACTACTGCAGAATAGCAGAATAGGGCAACCGCAAACAATCTGCCACCTGTACGTAAGAGGCGACTAAGGCAGGAGCTGAGGATGGCAAGAGGGGACCCACCTCACCATGAAATATTTTCCCCCAGGATTAAATCGTAATTAATCCATCTAACTGAGGAAGGCAACGGGAAACCACCTCAGACGCCATACTTTTCCCAAGCTGTAGGCTACAAAAGATATGGATAAGGCATAGTCTTTGTGAAGGGATTAACTGGTTGATCTAAGGAGTGCTTACGGAGCGAGAAAGCAGACTTTTAGTATGAATGTGTACCTTGAGCCTGCCACTTGGCAGTGCACTGAAGAAGAATATTTTGAAAGCCAATGAAGCTATCTTGAATTTTATTCGTTCAGAGACTGGAAACCAATATACGTGTAGTTCATTAAGATGAGAAGAACTTCTGAAGAAGTATAGTATTTGAATACTATTACGTTACAGACGACAAGAAAAGAGCATGTTGTACATGTTGGAGACTAATTAGAGGTTTTCAGCAGACTGCCTAGCTGGGAGTCATAACAATAAAGTTTAGAATACGCATTAGCTTACACAGTTGCACAATTGATAACAAGTGAACTACGAATTTGACATAATTGTCGGATATGGAAAAAAGAGAACGACAGACTGATGAAATGTGTATTTTAGAGTTTGGATTTGAATAAAAAAATACACCTAAATTTCGTGCAGAGTATTTAAGTATTAAATGGATATTTTTTAATGTAACGGTTGAGCTAGCTATTTATTACGCTGCTATGGGGAGCCGATGAGAAGGCAGGCAGTTTTTGAAGAATTGACAACAAGCCGATTAATCCTAGGAATCTTAGCAAACCTATTAAACCTATTAAACCTAGCAAGCCTAGGGGTGAACTACATCAAAGTTAGCTTTAAAATGTCTTACTAGCTTAGGGATAACGTCATGAATTTTAAATGACAGATCCCTTCTCTTCAGCACGTGTTTTTCAGATGGTTTGGGGTGAATCGATTTGTAGTGACATGTGATGGGGGGACGTCCCTGACATCATCCTTGTATGATGAGGAAACGGACGTTAAACCTTTATTGCTATTATTATTATTATTATTATTTTTTAAATTTATTTTTATTTTTATTTTTTGAAAAATTTATTACCCCGGTGTAAAGAACCTGGGGTTTGATAAAAACGATTCAAGCAATACGTGCTGAATCGCCGCCCGGCTACTCGAGGTCATCAAACGGCTTAAAAGAATTATTGAAGCTGACTGCATTAAATCTTTGCAAATTTAATTTTGCTTATTATTATTATTATTATTATTATCCAGAGGTGAATTGAATCCTCATGGGTTCGAATTCCAGCCGCGCTGATCTGAGAGTAAAAACCCGGACATTCACTGGATTGGTTACACGAAAAATTGAATAAGTTGCCTATCGGTTTAAACATGTGGTATTAAAAGTGATATTTATATAAACTTAATTGATCATTTCACTATAACGCATGTTTACGTTACTTTTACTTTAGATGTAAAATTGGACAGAGCAACATAAGAGTCGGTACTAGAAAAAGAGATATAGAAGAAAACGAGATGTAGATCTTGGTATCATACGCATACAAGTGAAATTTTAACGTTGAATCGGTTAGCAAGTGAGTCAAGGGACCCACTTTGCACTCTACTATTGCATATTATTAAACTAATTTTCCTTAAAAATTGAGGCAGCTTCCTTCTAATGTTTTCACAAGTGTCTCAGATTCACCGCGGTAAGTCAAAGTATGGTAATGGCAGACGCACACACTTACATAGTTATGCCTGAAGAAATAATTGAATCAGTGATGATTCACTCTTTGTTAGCCGCCAGCAGATTGCAGCTGCTGAGGCTGCGGTGGATTACTGGCAGTTAATATTGATGTTGGACAGATATGAGATCGGTAAGTGATCGATCCATGCATTGATCTGTTGGCGGATTAAGTGCCACCAAATAACCGTCTAAAACAGGATTTGGCTATGCAATAAATTTCGTCTTACTCGTACTGCTCTATCACTGCACAGTTTATGTAGTCCTATCGTTTTATTTTGTTATTGTTATCGCATTAAGGTTGATTTCATATACGGTAAATTATAGATCTCATGATGTTTCAGTATAGGCTGGAGCCAGTGGCGATATCGGTAAGATATTCGATCGCGGATCAGTATGTACTGGGTTCAAATTCTGGGCTCGCCCGTCACTGACATCGCTTTCGAGTGAGGAAACTGATGTTAACATTAGCTGTACCAACTGTATAGACTAGACTTTATATTAATTGAAACATAAAAGTTTTGTACGTAACGGAAATATATAACCTAGTTGCCCAACCATAGATTGTGTGCATTTCAAATTTTAGAGCTCCCTTTCCATTGTCTACAGACTACATAATAGCTTTTATACCATTATAACCAATCATAGATAATGATATACATGTATATATATATATATATATATATATATATATATATATATTTCTAATATATATATATGTATATATATATATCGATATATATATAACATATATATATATATACATATATATATTAAATATATATATATATATAATATTTATATATATATATAATTATATATATAATATATACATGTATATAGGCCTATTTATAACATAGGAAGGTAGCAAAATCCCTGTAAACGCAATGTACCTAAAATATGTTTTTCTTGGCCTCGGAATTCTGATGTTTCGGGTTCTTAGTCCTACTTTACTGTTTAAAATTTTTGTTTCAACTGACAACTATTCCTCTAATAAACAACAGCAGCTCCTCAGTTATCTAAATTAAATGAGCAAGTTGCAGTAACAAATAAAAGAAACACTATTGCAACAGAAAGAAGTATAGGTGCTGATGAAATGTATGACGTTTATGACAACGCCCATCCGCAAGTTGAAAAAAATTTGTACGTGAATGAAGAACAGCCACAACATGTTCTACTAATTTCCATCAAGTTACTAATCATAAACTGAGTTGGGTGTGACTCTATATAAAAGATATCTGATGGTTAAACTAGAAAACCATCAGCTTAGATTACGTAATCGGCTTACTCACTCACCATTTATTTCGTTGTTTTTGCGAAGGCCTACATGTATACTCGGAGCGTTTTATGCAGCTGCTAAAATACTTAAAGATTTCAATAAAGGTAGCGGATATAAATAAAGCTGGTAAAGCTAAGGTTAACGTCAGTTTCCTCACTCGAAAGCGATGTCAGTGACGGGCGAGCCCAGGATTTGAACCCGAACATACTGATCCACGGTCGAGTGTCTTACCGACTTCACCACTGGCTCCAGCCAGTAAAAATATTTTACATGTATATATATATATATATATATATATATATATATATATATATATATATATATATTTAGGTATATAGTCTATATATTTATTTTTATATATACGTATATAAGCCTATATGCATGTCGATATATATATATATATATATATATATATATATATATATATATATATACATGTATGTACATTGTATATACATGTATCGTTTATCTGTATAACTGTGTAACTATTATTGTATATATTCATGAATATATAAAGGCCTATATATATATATATATATATATATATATATGTACTGTATATTATATGTAGATATATATATATACATTTATACTTTAGGTCTATATAGGCCTACTATTATATATACACAGTGTCCCAAAAGTTAGATACGTTTGTACGCTAATATCTCCGGCTTTCAGAAAGCAAATTAAACTTAATTTTATATTTAATTAAAGATAGCGGCCTACACATGTATGTATATGAAATGGAAAATTAATGGAAAATTTGAAAATATGGTGATGCTATATCAACAACGGTTATTATGTTATAACGTTCGGGCTGTAGGGGCCTAGGGCTATAGAACCAATGTGCATATTAGTATCTAACTTGATTAATTGGATAATTTAAAATCAAATTGTTTTCCTATTCTACCAACTTATTGTATTAAAAAGTATAGTGTCTATACACTGCTATAGATCATGTTTTCGAAAATTTTGGTATTAGCCGTTACGGCAACAGTCTAAGGAAAGGTGTAACTATTATTTGTGATATTTTTTTTTTTTTTTCAAATTTAATAATAGTGACTTCTAACGATAAATTAAATGATTATCATGTTCGCCCGTGTAGGAGGATTTAAAATGCATATAACATTCAGTCGTTCCAGTCCTCACTATCCAACATCAATTGGTCATAGGCCTATATACTTATATATTCTATGAAATCCGTGGACGATAAATTAACATTTTAAACTAATATTATAAGCAAATATTCTAACGCTCACTTGCCTTCTACACGCATTTCAAGATCGAAATTCAAAGATAAATGCTGGATCAATAAAGAATTAAAAATTAAAATTAGGGTTACAAATTCCATGTATTCTAAAGCAAAAATTCGAGAAAAGCCATAGACTTGCTAAACTACAAATCCTATAAAAAGATGTAGACAAAATATTCAAAGCTAAATAGTCTGAACATAATAACATTCTCAATTCCCGTTGGCTAATAATTCTATGAAACATATATGGAAAAATCTTAATAGTAGGCATATATTTATGCAGCTTTAAACAGAATCAAGGAAATTCTTGGATATGTAACACATAATAATGAAACAATTCACCATCAATGTGAAATTTCCAAAATCTCTAATTAATAAATATTTGTAACATTTTAAATATTTTTAATGAATATTTTTCAGATATGGGTTTAACATTATCCCCAAAATTTAATTCCACCCATTCAAGAGAAAGTAATTTTGAACAATATCTATTATTTCTAAGCAAACAATCCTTATTTCTAAAACCTACCACGGCCAGTTAAGTTTTGAATGCTCTAGTCGCTCTAAAAGCCCATTGTACAGGACCAGATGAAATATCAAATAAAATTATTCAACTTTCTGCTTACTTTATCATTGACCCTCTATAGCTGATATAATTACCAGTAGTTTTAGTTCAGGAGTTTCCCCTGTGGATTTAAGACTGCTAAAGTTATCCCAATATATCTAATCAGGCAAGAGCGATGATCTGTAAAATTATAGGCCAATATTACTGTTAAATAACGTAAGAAATATTTTGAAAGATTAATGTATAATCGCATTACAGAATACTTAGGTAAACTTAATCTGATTTATGATAATCAATTTGGGTTTAGGAAAGGACACTCAACGGTCGACGCAATAGGCCTGTTTAGCAGTCTAAATATGATTCGTTCAAACAAAGGGAAAATATGCATACACTTGGGCTATTCCTTGACCTTAGTAAAGCTTTCGATATAGTTGATCACGGTATACACTTACATGAACTCCAACACTATGGTATATGAAGTCTACCGCTTCAATGGCTCAAATCATACCTATCAAATAGACTTCAGAATACTATAATAAGATAAACTATTTCAACCATCAAACCAGTTAGTGTTGGTGTCCCACAAGGATCTTTTCTAGGGCCCTAACTATTCTTTATTTATGTCAATGATATCCAAAATGAATGTCCAGAAATCTCACTTGAACTCTTTGCTGATGATTCTAATGCTTTTACAAACAGTAGGCATATTAACCTGACTGATCTATTTTCACTAGCTAACCATACCAAGGTTTCTGCCTTAGTTCTTCTAGATCTCCCAGTTGCCTTTGACACAATATACCATGACATTCTAATAAACAGGCCAAAATCCTGCTTTGGCATTTCTGATTCTGCTTTTTCTCTTCTTATGTCATATACTCAGGTCGTACACAATCTGTCGTTATTGGTCAAGATCGTTCTTCTGAATTATCGCTCTTATGCAGTGTTCCACAAGGTTCTCATTAGGTCCATTGCTTTTTTCTCAATACATTACTCCACTTAGCTACCTGCGTGACGTCGCCTCCATAAATTTTAACTTCTATGCAGACGATATACAACTAGGCTATATGTTTCCTATTATAAACCAGGTTTATTCCTGGTTTTGTGCTAATCGTCTAGGTGTTAATTCCTTCAAAACTGAATACCTGTTGATTGGCACTCTTTTGCAAAGAAGTAAAATTACTAATAACTCTATTCATTTTCACAATCTTGCTCTTACACTTTCTCGATCTGCCAAAAACCTCGGAGTCATATTAGATGTAAAATTTTACTTTAGATATGTGTATCTCTCTGTCTCTCTCTCTCTCTCTCTCCTTCTCTCTCTCTCTTTCTCTATTTTCTCTCTCATTATAGCTTCCAGGGTCTTGTCTAAATAGACAATACAATATGTTCAGTCAGACACAATGGACTTGCATGAAATAATTAATATTTAAAGAATCGCGATTGTCTGCATCAAATAGAACAGGCCCTATATAGATAGGTCTGCTAGTCTTACAGGCTGCCGCATACTATATAACTAAAAGCATTTTGCTATGTTGTTCAAATATACATTATATAAAAAATGTGCAAGTTGTTAATACAAAGGTTGATCAATATATATGAGGTAGGTCAATATATATTAGGCTACATATATCTTCTTCGTCTAGTACAGAGACTAACGGCAGCTCCATGGTACGTAATTCAACCAATTCTCTCCTGAGCCTTCCTTTTCATCTATATATATGAATTTGTTATCAGAGCGTCCAGCATCCAATGTCTCGGTGAGTAGCCGGGCGGCGATTCAGCACGTATTGCTTGAATCGTTTTTATCAAACCCCAGGTTTTTTACACCGGGGTAAAAAAAATAATAATAATAAAATAAATGTAACAAATATAAAGAAATAATAATAACCTACGACAATTTATATAGCGGTGTCATGGCCGGTGTTCGGTCTTCGAGACCGCTTTACAGGTTCCTGGCAGGTTATTATTAGTCCTTTCCATGGCTTTTCAAAATAGAGCCAATCGGCAGCAATCTTCGATACAAGATTAACCTTCCATGGGCCCAAGGGGATTTCCATCATATTTTGATTGACAAAAATATATTACCTCTTTTATTAGACTCCCCTCATACCATATGCCTATGCCAAAGAGCAGATGACTTTAGAAAGCATGCATTGAGTGGAAGCTCAGGAGGCTATATCATAAATAAACATTGCGCTGTTCTGCATCGGCTCGAGAGCTTTTCTCAATGGCTTCTCGAGCTCTTGCTCTTGACAAGTGTAGAGAACCAGAAAATGAATGGTGTCGCATACTAAACTTAGTGTACGAAATTTATAATGATAATATTCTAGTATTTATATTCAATAGATTTATTAACTTCTGGCCAGTTGACATCATCTAGTTAATAAGCCCTATATCTTAAAATTACCAATTTCAGATTCAATAGTAGCTTCAATAGCTGGGAGAATCTGATGTAATACATTGTGATGAACCACAATTATACATCATTTAAGGTGACAATTATAGCATTATACTCTTGGTATAGTTAAAATACGTATCAGTAAAACTAAGAACCAAGTTAGAATCCATGCGAATCTATTTCATTAGGAAAATGTTCTACTTTTTTTCAATAATTGAATTTTGTCAATCTCTCAATATGCGCCTCAGTTGCTTGTCGAAAATATAATGTTTTCTCCATTTTGTTCGTTATTTCAGGGTTTTAATTATATATAATGCATCATGCATAGTAATTATTTCTGGATTTTATAGGCTCCTGTTGATACCGTACTACCAAACTACCATTCCACTACTCCAATACTACTATACTCACTGCTATCATTTTCACTGCTGGCGCTACATAGACCATCAAGATGTCCAGTCTTTATTAAATATTACTGAAGCATTTAGTTTTAAAAATTGCTTCTTAGATGACTTTTTATTTTCTTAAACAGTATCTTCCTAGCTGACTCCTACAAAAATCGTGCAGTTTTCAGTGTTTGATTAGTTCTTTCGATTTCACTTTTCCCGGATAATTAAACAAGGTCTCATGCATTTTGTTCGCCTCGCTGTCAGCCTCTTTCTGTCTGTCTGTCTGTCTATCTGTCTGTCTGTCTGTCTGTCTGTCTGTCTGTCTCTCTATATGTTTTCTAACTATGTCCATCTATTTCTATCTCTCTCTCTCTCATTTTAAACAACATAACAGCATACTGTTTATAATTTGTTATACTGCTATACGTATATGTGTGTTATTAGTTGTTATTTGTTTCTCCAACTAACATTCTGGTTTATTACTACTGCTTTTTATACAGTATTTCGCTAATTTTCAGGTGTAGTATGTTTGCTTGTTCTTGATTGCTGGCTGTCAACTAGATGGGTATGTACATTGTATACCCTCTTTAGTAACCTCGTGCTTGTATGTGTACTTTCAACAAACAGATTTCTCTATTTCTCTCTCTTGCTCTCTCATTCTCTCTCTCTCTCTCTCTCTCTCTCACTGAATCTCTTTCTCTCACCTATGACGCAATTTATGCTAAAGCCTCATAACCATTGCTTGGTTTTGAGCGCATGATAATGAATGTGCGTAGGTATAGTGTGTGTGCTTGTCTGTGCCCGTGCCACTGAGTGCTTTAGACTGGATGTGCGCTAATACATTAATAACTGAGCAGAAGTAAAACAGAGAGTCCGTTGTGAGCGGGATATTGATAAAATCTTTCATTGCTGTTTGAGACGCACGTTCAATCTGAAATCTAGACGTAGTATAATTGAATGAGCCTAGTATGACCTTTATCGGCTATCAGAATTATTATGTATGTATAAAGCGTTTAGATAACGCTAATTCTAGAGTTTTGAAAGCGAGTTAATATAGCTGATTAACTTAACTACTACTACTACTACTTAACTGCTACTTATGCGTAACAGTAGCTTTAATAAATAATGCTAGGAATGTAGAATTTAGTATGATATTATTTGCAGTATACATTTAAAATCTATAAGTTTAATGCAAACGTATAAACGTTTGTCTCTTAATTAAAAGACTTAGACAGACTGGGTGAGATTAGAAGTTAGAACCGATGGTATCCGTATTAGCTGGCAAGCGTTCTACCTACTAGGTCATCCAGTTGTTGTAGATAATTAATTTTATATCAGATTATTTAATACAGATTACTGAATTTTGAAACTATATTCATGAAATGGAGAATAGAGCTGCCTAATGGCCATGGAGATCGAAACCCGTGCAGCGGGTTTAAACATTATAAATCTGGAAGGAGGATCCAAGAAGTTATGATTCAAAATTCTGAAAACAGTCATTAAATCTAACAACTTACAAGTGCAAGTAGCTTGATATTTTAGAAAAAATTATACTGCTAAATGGATGCATTTCTAAAATATTGTTCAATTTATTTTTGTTCATGCATTGCCGCCTTTTAAATAAATTTCCCAGTTTTTAGCTATTAGAATGTCGAAATAATTCAGTTTGTAGAGCGTCAGGTGGCGTCAATAAATACTAAATGGCTGTTCCCCAGATCCTCAGAGTGTGTTCAATTTCAGCTCGAGCTGATCGGAGAGTAAAGTCTTGGACATTCACAGTACTTGGATTATGTGGATAATGACTTTAAGTCTATAAACTGCCTGTTCAAATCTGCGACATTAAAATGAGAGATATCTTCATAGATTTTCATCAGATCTAAGACCGGTTAAGTAAGAAAATTGAATTTTTGCGTAACTGTAACTATTTCACTTTAACCTCACTTAATTTCTTAAGGTATGTAAGCAGCGGTATTATGGACCATTATGTTTCAACCAGCACATAATAGAGCAATTGATCTGAATGATGGTTTTAGTAAGTCGAGCTTTAGAAAACACTGCCATCACGGAGTTAATTTTTTCATTCTAGCTTTTAGACTCTTCAACTGACGAGTATCTAGTGTCATATTGTGGTATAATCCTAGCAATTCCTTGCAGATATCTGCTAGGTGAGCAACTATTCTAGTGATTTAAGAACTATTTCCATTGAGTTATTGGGCTAGCCTGTTAAGCTGCTTTATTAGCAACAACTTAAAATGCTTATAGAGATACATTAAGCTTTGCCTGCTATATCTGAGTACTGAAATGTATTGATGAACAAGTGCATGTAGTCGAGAACAGTTCATTCAAGCAGTCCGAGAGAGAGAAACAGAGAGAGAAACAGAGAGAGAGAGAGAGAGAGTGAGAAAGGGAGAGAGAGAGAGAGAGAGTGAAAGAGAAAGAGAATTAGATAATTATTTGGCAGGATAGCAATCTCGTACATGTATTTTAAATTAATTTCGATAATAGTGACTTGGTCCTCTAACAGAGTAGAATGGAATTAAGGAAGTAGGTAATGGAGAGTTAGATTAAAATGCAGAAAGTTGATTAGTTTTCAAAATACGTTTTAGACTCATTTATTTGCATTGATTCTTAATTCTTTCAACAGAGACATAATACAGTGTCTCAATGGACTTTTAGTAATTTTAAAATTATAAGTTATTGGTGTGGTATGAAACAATATGCGTAATTTACATTACGCAAATAGTAATTGTGTAACAACACTAAAACATTATGTAATATAATATACTACAATCATACACTGATATGCAGTATATTATTCAACATGAACGTTGTGTATATATTATATTAGGCTTAATTGTTACAATCCTCTTTTAATATATCACATTTTAGGAAGATTATTTTAAATGCTGTCTGGAAGTAGCAGTCAATAATTTGTATTCACGGTACTAGATTAATATTCTCAACTTGTCTAAAAACAGTTGGATTTAGTTGCTGAGGATTGTGTGAGTCTATTGAGGGTAGGAATCAGACAAGGGAATAAACGGTGCACGTAATCCTTCTCTCTATTGATTCCAGAGACCCGAGATAGTCCAACAGTCGATCCACTCCTGCCCCACTCTAAAGATTTACCGTCCTGATCTCTCGCGGGATTTGCTCGACATTTTCTCGGGTCTGCCCGCTAGTGACCGAACTATGGCTGTCGTCCATCAACCCTTACCCCAGTCTATCAAACCCTTCCCCGGTAACGGGGTGTCCAGTCCGTTGGGGATAGGCTGCCAGGTAGGCAAGGACTCTCGGTGGCTCACTCTGGAGGTTTGCAGGGAGTACGCACGCAACAAGTGCACGCGGACTGAGGACGAGTGCAGGTTTGCGCACCCTCCTTCCAACGTCGAGGTGCAGAGTGGCAGAGTCATGTGCTGCTTTGATTCCATCAAGGTAAGACTAGTCTCTATCCGTAGTACTAGTCTTATACTCGAAGATACTATAATTACTTATTAGAGTTCTAATTAGTAATATTTCTAATTAATAATTAGATACTCTAGGAGTCGAGCATTAGTTAGTACTAGTTTCGGTAGTATAGACCACTTTCGGAACATTATCGTCCAGCTCTTAAATGTTCACTTCTCAATTTAATCGATTACTTCTTTTCACAATCGTTTGTCCATGTCAGCCTTATTTAAAAAGGCAACACAATTTCCTGCGAGACATCGATCATCTGAGATACTACTTATTTACACTCTGAACAGAATAATTTAATTAGGACAAATCGTCGGTAGCCTAGCGGTTTCTAATGTAGCGAATGATGGGTTGAGGAATCTCAACGCGGATAACACTTGCAACATTATAGATAAATTTTCTGATCAGTTAGTAATAGTATAATTAATACCATTCTAAATATTCTATAATCAACTATACTCACAAAAGTGAGAGATTAATGGTGTGAAGTGATCTCATATGTTTAATAGCATAAAGCCTCTAGTCAACTACACTGAACAAAAACGCGGTTATTTTACTTTCCGATAAAGATGATAGCGAGAGTACGTCATTAATTTTATTTCTAATTGATTTTAAGAGATCAGACAGTGAGATTGTACTCATGAAGCTGATTGCGCGTTACTGTCAAGTTCATCATTCACATGTTCCTGTGGTCATTAAATAGGTTCAAGTTACTTGGTTGATGATTGCATTTTAGCTTTTGAGTCCTTATAAGTGCCGTCGGTTTATCCTGATTCTGCACTGTAACATGTATTCTGTATGTTGATGCATCGCATCTTTGGACTGATTTTTTGAAATTTGAAATTTGCAGCGCTTTGAACCTTATTTATGCTCACCGGCTTGAATTTGTCTCAATAGTGCTCGATGTAGTCATGGACGACAATGGTACTCTAATTGTTGTTATGTTATATATGGAAATGTTGTAATGAGAAAATCGAACCATCTAAAAAATATAGTAAAATGCTTACACAAGTCTCGTTAGATATATTTTATGCTCAAAACCGATCTCCCTAGATCAGCTTTTTATAATAGATATAATAGAAGCAAAATTCAACATTTCAGAGTTTCATTTATACATGTATATATTAATCAGTATTTTCAGCAATACAACGGATAGAACACCGCTCTTCAAGATTGTATGCCCGATCATTGCTTAGCTTAAGCATATTCTTATTTAATAAAACAAATAGTAATAATAACTGCTAATTAACTGACTCAGAATTACATTGAATGAAAAATTGAAGTTTTCAGATTTTTTCCTCCGATTAGCTTGATCTTGAAACTAGTAACATCTGCCATTCGAGTGAAACATTCCTTGCAAATATCGACTCGCTTCAAGATGGAGTGGCAACGTTAACATCCGTATACAAGCTTTACCCATTATCATTATTTTTACATTTTCAATTTGCTTTAGATTTGAGGATTTTGATGAAGATTGATATTAGTATTATATTAGATTAATACTAGATTGGTATAATAGTATTATATTAGATTGATTTTAAATTACTTAGATCCAAACCAACGTCAGAAGTGGCATTTGATTGGTGAAGGCCTAGGCTCCAAAATTAGATGGTTATAAATATTCTAAAACAAACGGAAAAGAAGGTCAACTCGTATTCCGACCTTAGTTAAAAAGGGATACAAGGGAAGACGATGATGATGATGATGACGATGATGATGATGATGATGATGATGATGACGATGATGATGATGATGATGATGATGATGATGACGACGATGATGATGATGACGGTGGCGGTGGTGATGGCGATGGTTGTGGTGGTGGTAGTGATCGTGATGATGAAGATGACTTTGGTGATGATTATGATAATGATGATGACGATATAGACTAATTTTATTATAGGAGAAAAGCAAAGTATGTACAAAGCTCGTATTCATATGCCGAATTGTTTCCAAAAAAACTAGCCTTTCTATGTTTGCTTGAGAGCATACATATATTTTGGGTCTCGTTGTTTTCAGTACTATCGTTCTAAAATTGTGATTGCGTGATAACAAGTAGCTCGTTGAGTACTCGTTGTACTGTTTTCTCGAAGGGGTTTCAGTTTATGTCGTAGTCTGTAAACATGCATTAATATTATTCTGTATTATACTGTTATATTATATTTAATATTATAATATTATATGTAATATTAATATGTAGTAGTGTGTAGTATTAATATGTAACTGTATGTAATATTATAATAATGTTATATTATATGTAATAATAATATTATATGTGATATTATAATGATATGATACTGAGCAAAGACACAATTTGGGTTTAGGAAAGGATGCGGCACAAGAGAAGCAATAGCGGTAATTCAGGTTCTTTGCGAAAAAAAGATATTTAAGCCTATTGTTTAAGGGGATAATCTTCACATCTTATCTTATTCATAAATGTTTAGTCTGTAGGTCTATTTGGACCACAACCGTAGTCCTTTTGAACAGAGTTTCGTAAGTTCATTGTTCATTAAGAAATATTTGCTGCAAAATTATTACAACACGTATTATATACATTTTTTATGATTGTATGCTGATTTGTTTTCAGTTCAAAATTCAAACATCGGCTTACCAGAACACAAAGCTTTTCTACGCGAATGAAAGCTATTGCGTAGCGAAAGTCTACAAACCATTATCATTATAGTTTAATTTTGATTGTTTAATTACCACTTTTTTGAACGTTTTCTTTCTTTTATCACACATAATTAATGGTGATATAAAATCATTAGTGACAACTTGCTGCGAACATACATTTACTGCATATTATATAGCCATTGCGAGCGTCAAATGCTTAGTGTATATTATATATTATACAATAAAGCTGATCTAACGTAAGGTGTTTGGAGATAATTTATAATGCGAACAATTTTCACTGACGCCGGTACATATGTACCGTAATGTGATCATCCTGGGACTGGTTCCAGCTATAGTTTTCTCCATTTTTTTTATGTCGCAATTTACTATTTATAATAAATACATGTGTAAACTGTTGGCATTATATTATTATCAATGAACAGTAACACAAGAGTAGAATTTCAGTGTAGGATATTATTGTTGTGGTGTGTGATACAACAGGATATGACGAAATAACGCGATGTGTCTAAAAGCCTTTTTGTTTGCAGAATTATTGGGAAAATGTAGTGCTAATGTTAACACTTATTCTATTGCCTATTGTAAATTGTTCGAAATACTGTTCTGACGCATTTTTTAAATTATGGTTTTGTTGCATTGTATCATCATCATCACATCGTCCACATCATTTTCCCGTGAAAAGCGTGAAACTTTGTTTAATTAAGGTAGGAATTAGAACATTTTGTAGCAATTTCTGTAGCCTATAGGCACTAATCAACCGAATACCCTTTCTATCTTTGGTTTGGGTCTTAGTGCTCGTTCGCCTTTTATGACACGTGCAGTCTACGGATGGCCTATTCTTCAGCAACCCATGCACAACACAGGTAATGGGTTTTAGTACAGTGCAGCAAAACCCGGACACAACACGGGTTTTGGGGCATTGTATTAAACAGTTAGAAGGATAAAATAGGCCGGTTAGTGACAAGATTGACTGTAGCCATGTGGGTTCAATATTTTTAAGTCTTTCTAATTAATTACTATTAACTACATATCGATCACCATCAGGAATCTGAAGAGTGATCAAAAAGCTAATTATTAGGCCTAAAGTATTCAAAATATAAATAACAATAAAATTGTATGGTGCAATATAACTGTAAAAACCAAAAGACATCAACAATAAAACAACAAAAACAACATTATATAGCACCATAAATAAAGTGTTTGGCGCAAACAGTACTGTACTATCTAAACTGCTTCACACAAATAGATTTGCATAACTTTTCACGTCTTTCAGTTCGAAACAGAGATTTTTGAAGGGAAGAACATTTTGCAGTGCGCTTATGATGCGCATTCGTGTTTATTTTTTATCTTAAGATGATCTACTCTTCAGCACGGTTTAATACCCCCTAGTTCAGTACACAATAGTTTTAAATAGAAAATAGCAGTCCTTTACAGTGTTATTATTTTAATCACACTCCCTCCCCGGCCCCTTAGGTACGCCACTGATCTGAGTCTTAAATAATAAATTATATTTTAGAGGTAATGAATGATATTGTGATAAAACTGAAATTGAACTAAAAAAATTGAATTTTGGATTTTACATTTTATTTTGAACGCTATGAACAGTATGCCAATCGCTATAAAACATTTGTTGAACTAAGATATGACAGGAGTTTGTCTGTTAAGTAGGCTTATGTGTAAGATATTCTTCTTTGAAGAAATATGCTGCTATTTTCAAAAGGATGGGATCTTCCGATTTTGCTAACGTATTGCTTTTTAATTAAAATTATATAAGTTATAAAGATTTTCTTCTTATGTAGACTGAATGTGACATTAAATTCATCATTAAATTGTGATGCTAAAATGAGTAAATTTATACCAGCTTTCATTTGGAATACAAGAGTTTGATTGATTGAATACATTGCGATATTTATCTTACACAGTAATAAATTGCCAGAGCCTTAAATAGCATGGAATGCAGAGAGATGTAATAGTCACTGACATGTTTTCGAGACAAGAAACTTATGAAACTATATATATATATATATATATATATATATATATATATATATATATATATATATATATATATATATATATGGTAAAATAATTATGGTAAATGCAATCGGTGTATAACCTTCCGCCAGTTGTAAAACTATTCTTACAATACTTTGTTGTACAGTAGCAGCTCTTGCCAAATGAAATTGATTCATTTTAGTGTAACAGCCCCAAGCTAATGCTCGTTTTTTCAGCTGACGTAAATAATTAACATTTTTGTTGAGGAGTATAGACAGAAACTCTCAACGCAACCATGACCTGTAGTTCAGAGCTCTGTATAACTACTTAATTCTGCATATAAATGAAGATGCGTGGACAGTGTTGGTAGTGTTAGCTAACTAAATTACTATGTGCATTACTCGCACTTGACTATTCACATTTCAGCGTGTGTGACATAACCTTGATCAGTAAACACTAATCTGAAGGGAGGGTGTGTAGTTCCTCCCCAACATAATGAATGAATTAAAGAACATTTGTCATATGGCTGAAGGTTCAAGATTTACTGATGTTAGTCTAACATTATAATACATGAAATGAATCGGTAGTAACCTACTGTATTATGCCGCCGGATTTAATATTTAAATGTAGAAATGGTAATATAGGGTCAAGTTTTGTTTGATAAAATTTTGTTTCAATTGAGACCTTAAGCTGCGTATCTCTTACTAATAAAACTTCTTAAAGCTACCCCATTTGAATGATTGGCTAAGCACTATATAAGCACTATATAAGGCTAACTGTTTCTGCATTCCAGGCAAATTAACGCCCTTAAATAATTTATCATTTATCAATTTATGATTAATAATTTTAAAGATAAGTATAAATTATCATTTATCCAAAAGGCAATATATTTATTCAATCAAATAAGTTATAACAATTAAAATCCATCTTAAAGATCATGGTTAATTCGCAAATTAATCAATATATACAACACCAGTTTTAACAATCGTTATCTCATAGTGAAAAATTGAGAAGCATTGCAAAACGTTTGTATTTTTATTCTTTTTATTTATTTAATAGTTTTTGAGAAAATGTTTTTAATCGAAACATTTTACCGAAAATATCTACTACTTTAAGCACAGTTTTTTAGAAATTGTATTTTGAGTGAAGCATTTAGGTGGAAAATAGAATATCCTTGGTTGAGCACATTTACTCGGGTTTAAGTCAATATTTTCTCACTTCTCACATTCCATGCCGAGCGGATGGATTACTTCTGTGATTAGCCGCTTGTTGCGGCTCCTTGTCGGCAGATATCACAGAGCAAAAGTAAACAATTTCACGCATTGAGTTTAAAAATTAATTCTGCTAATATTAACTTAGAGCAAAAGAGTTACTAGTTCAAAAAATGATACTTTAATTACACTGTTGAATCGTAAATATTTCACGAGAAGATTGATGAGACTAAAAATCACCAAATTGCACATGTTTCGTAAGAGGCAACTAAAGAAGCTGCTGCAGAATGCCTTTAGAACACATCAAAAGCCATATTTACCTCATTGCTGGTAAAAGCACAACCTCTGCTGTGGAATCCATTTGTATTGGCGAATGGAGTGTCTTATGTCAAGTGACTCATATTAATGAGAAGAACAAAAATTAGAAGTGTCATTTGACAGATTGCTACGAACTCTATATTATATTAGAGATGGGAGTCGAACCGAACCGAACCCTAAAATCTAGAATTTTGACCGAACCGAACTCGCACCCAGACTCTGACCGAACCCGAACCGAACCCGAACCCAGACTCTGGCCGAACCGAACCGAACCCGAACCCAGACTCTGGCCGAACCCGAACCCAGACTTCGTTCAAACCGAACTGAACCAAACTCTTGTAGTTCCTTTCTGCTTCACCAGCCTGACATTAAATAAACATAGTAAGAACAATAAAAATATATATACATTAGTTTTTGCATTTACATGTCTTACAGTATCTAACAGCATATATTCAGGTAAGGCTGGTTCCGACACAAATTTTAAAATGGTAGCGGTACAAAGGAAAGATAGCGGGAAGCGAGACGGGCCTACAGAAGATAATGGATAGTCTGAATGATACGGTATTGAAATATGGAATGAAGATTAACATCAGAGAGACAAAAGTGATGAGAGTATTCCTTAAAAATCTGAAAATGTTTGACTCAATCTAGGTGAATTTGTTCTTGTTAAATTAAAATTATGAATTTTTTCTAATTTTAGTGCGCTACGTTAATATTTTTGCCGCCAAATTTACAAATAATTATATATGACATTTTATATGTGTTAAGACCATCTGGAGTAAAAAAATTGAGCCATAGCAATGCAATAATTTCATAACTATTTTCGCAACTTCATAACTGATCTGAGAGTTTCAAATTTGAAACCCTAAAGTAAATTATGAAGTTTATTACTGGTCAGTTGATAGAAAACGGTGTATATTATGATCATTTTTCTATGGAAGTACATGTGTTTACCAAATCATCTTTATTTGACATTTTTATGTTACTAAATTGCACTTTGTCTCTGAAATATTGTGTCAAATTTTAGCCAAGACATTTCCACTTAATTATAAACGTATATAATATATAGGCCTATAGCGACAAAAAAATTCAAAAATTGATGAAGCATTCTATTTGCTCGTTATAATAAAGGAGAATATTTCAGATACAATAATAAAGCTAAATATCTATATTATGAACATTTGTTGGTCAATTTACAATATCTTAAGAAATGTACTGGAATAAATACCACTTCTCTCCTTTTTTCACTGTCATATTTTTACCCAGGTGAAAAAATGTGGCAGCTATTATGACTTAATGAATTTTTAAGCATATTTACCATAAACCATTTTAAACATGTTTGTCATAACCATGATTATTATCAGTAAAGTTAAACAATTGCAACATTATCCAAACCAAACCATTTCGAACTCGAATCGAACTCTTGCGAGTTGGAAAGCAAGCCGAACCCGAACCGAACTCGAACCCTTGTTGGAACCAAACCCGAACCGAACTTTCATTTTCTACGAACCGAACCGAACTCTCAAATTGTCAATTGCTAACCAAACCCGAACCGAACCTCTTGAAATACATAAAATTTCCATCTCTATATTATATACAGTCTATATAAAATTATAGGCCAATATGGTTAGAGGCATATATAATACCTGTAAAATACATATACACATATATATATAGTCTGTAAATATATAGTCTGTATATATATATATATATGTATATATATAGGACCTAAATGTATATATATATAGATATACATGTATACAGAATGAAAACTAGGAGTTCAACTAGGCAGGACTATTTGCGTCCTATTAACGGTCTGGTATTGATATGCAAATTAGTATTTCGTTTTTCATATGTACATTAGTGCTTAGTATTTCATATATTATGTACGTTATTGTACTTCATAGCATTTATTATTTTGTTTCAGTTAATGAATTCATTGCTGTTATTGCTTTTGTGAAATTAAACATATTTGTCTCACTCTCGTTCTCATATATATATATATATATATATATATATATATATATATATATATATATATTTATTTATTTATTCATATTTCATATACTTGAACATGAAGACTTTGTGAATGATTAACTTTGTGAAGGGATTAGCTTGTTGATATGAGGAGTGCTCTTATGGAGTGAGAAAGCTGACTTTGAGTATGAATATGCACCTTGAACCTGCCACTTGGTAGTGCACTGAAGAGAGAGATATATGTGTATATATATATACATATATATATATATATATATATATATATATATATATATATATATAAATAATCAATCAATCAATAAGAATTTTACGTCCGGTTCCTCGCTATAAGGCAATGTCATGGTCGTCTCTTGCGGATTCTACACAAACAGGCTACAAAGCACCTCACGAAGACGACTGAGTACACAGAGACCACAAGAGAAAGATACGTGTATATATATATATATATATATATATATATATATATATATATATATACAGTATATATCTTCTTCTGTGCGCTGCCAAGTGGCAGGTTCAAAGTACATATTCATACTCAAAGTCTGCTTTCTCGCTCCATAAGAGCACTCCTTAGAACAGCAAGTTTATCCCTTCACGACGTCTATGCCTTATCCATACCTTATGTAGCCCCTAGCTTGGGAAAAGTATGGCTTCTGAGGTGGTTTCCCGTTGCCTTCCACAGTTAGATGGATTAATTACCATTTAATCCTGGGGGAAAATACTTCATGGTGAGATGGGTCCCCTCTTGCCATCCTCAGCTACTGCCTTTAGTGGCCTCTTACGTACACGCGGCAGATTGTTTGCGGTTGCCCTATTCTGCAGTGGTCCAACCACACCCGAGCAGAAAACGTTGGACAGTATATATATATATATATATATATATATATATATATATATATATATATATATACACACACACACACACACACACACACACACACACACACACACACACACACACACACACACATATATATATATATATATATATATATATATATATATATATATATATGCCATCAATTTATACTGCTTTCCCTTTATTAGATTGGTTTGGGTGAATTGATCTGCAGTGATGTGTGCTGTGGGGACGTCCCTGACATCATCCTTGGATGAGGAAACGGGCGTTATACCTTTATTAATATTAGTATTATTTATATCATTTATAGATTTTGCTTTTATGAATTTTTTCTTTCATAATAACTGATCAGTTTCGGTCACTCTCATCCATATTTTCGAATTCTACTTGTTAATCAAAATTTTTTATATTAAATTCCTATATCAATTAATTCCTTTTCTGATACTTTATTCTGCAGAATTCTGAACTCTTTATATTTATTCCATTGGAGTCTGGAGTGAAACGTTTGTTGAAAGATTTGCTAGATAGATGATAGAAGTAGAGTATAGATGGCTTGTACTGCCATAGTGAGCACTAGCACTACAGTATAGTGTGGGATTTTATTGCAGTTCAAACAGCGAATGCGTACTTGAACGATGAATGTTTTGAAATTTGACTCTTTCGTTAAACATTCTCGCTCTAATAGAGAGTGGTTTCGTTTAGCATTCTGATTGGCGCTCAGCAATCGAAAAACGCTCGTGTGCTCTTCCTAGGTCCTATTTTTAAATGTAAGACATTTACTTAAATGGTTTGCTTCATTATTCATTAAAATAATGTACATTGAAATTGATATATACGTTATATCTGTTGAACCTATGCGCATTTGGAGTGGTTTGCTTGTTAACTGATCTGGGCTATTGAACCCACGTCAATTGCATAACCGTTACGACATATCCACAATCTTATAAGTTATTTGATTTGGCAATACCTTTTTCTTTACCAAAAAATGAAGGCTTTTAAACTCTCGTTTACAAAATTTACAGTTGGAATAAAATGGATTATAGCAATTTATGCAAATAACTCCCTGCAGATTTTTGTTATCTTATACAAGACCATTTACAATTAGGCTATGCAATTTTATTTCCGCAATATATCATGAATTGTCAGGCCCACACTTGTTTTCTTGCCTTTAAAGTTGTTATCAGTGATTGAGATTAAGATAATATTCTTAAAAGTCATATTTCCCTCATACGCTACTCTGAGATCAAATCAATTTTTACATGCAACTTCGAAGTAATTCAATCACTGACATCTTTGGAAGAAAAAGGTGATTAGATCTATTTATATGTACGTTAACTAAGAATTCAATACAATATAGTGCACTATTAAAATGAGAACTTTTAGTATATGGTCTAATTCAAAACTGGAGAGAAGGCCATTAGATAAATTATAGTTATAATTCACTAGGTGTTTTGTAATAAATAATGTATGTCACAGTTTGTGATAAGATCGAATCAGATATTATATAATAAGTAAAAATATCTATGAAGTTGTTGGATTATATTAGCTATTAACAGTATTTTAACGTTGAGCATGCACTTTCCAACATTTTTGCAAGTTAGTCGAGTCTAAGGTTCTTCGCGTCTCTGTGTCTGAAGGTGGCTGTTCTTTGTTTGACGTGTCCGAGTAATAAGAATAGATAAACCGTAAACTGCACGTATCGTAAAAATGACCATTACGCAATAACTTGGAAAGGCAGTAGAGAAACCACTTAAGAATCCTTACTTATAAAACGAATGGCTTCATTCTCTCTTCATCTCTCTCTCTCTCTCTCTCTACTATTCTGCCAATTGGCAGGTCCTAGGTGCCCATTCATAACCCAGTACGACAAATGCAATTAACGGTTAGTCAATTATCAAATGTCCCAGACATAACACAGGAAAGGCTTCATTAAGGATTGGAAAAGGCATAGTCTTGGTGATGGGAGCAACTTACTGGGTGACGATTGTTTGAACTGAGCAGGAAAGCAGACTATGAGGATGAATATACATAATTTATTCGTGACTTAGCAAAACATTTAGAAGAGATAGATAGCTAGTGAGATTACAGTGTACAATCACTATTCTCGTGTAACATTGTAAAATTAGCTACTTGAACGTATGCTATTGAACAACCATCTGAGATACTCGCCATCGCAGAGCTTAAGCAGCTCACTGGTATCTTGTCGCGTTTGTTGTTTTAACGTTACCTGAAATTTGAACGCACAGCTTGCGCAGAAGTTTGGATTTGCGATAAGGAATTCGTTGAAGTCTATTTGAAGGAAATATATCGTATTTCTCTTTCTTTCCATTATTATTTTAACCAAAGGGAAACTTTCAGGCTATATGCTCTTCAGATAGGCCTAGATTCCCAGATTAGACACATGGAATGATTCGCGCTGATTTGTTTATTAAGCCTAAGCTAAAAATGCCGCTTCTTCGTCAATATTTCGTAGAGATTGAGTTATTTTATTTATATTCAAAAATTTCGCTTCATCTACATATCGAAAATAACATTAATAATACGGGAATTAATAATTTTATATGATTTACTACTACTATTCACAATTCTAATCAAACTAATAAATTAATAATACAAGCACACTGCTGAAATTTCTAGAACCCTAATTTGTGTTGAATAGTTTAATGCCTAGGTCTATCTGATTTAGGTTGATTGACGTCCCTGACATCATCCTTGGATAATGAAACGGACGTCATACCTTT